>VDFB02341133.1:0-48175 GCA_007258455.2 Sequoia sempervirens | reverse complement strand
ACATTATAAGCCATGACCCACATCACTACTCTAGTTTTTTGAGATTGAATAATTTGTTGTTTTATTTTCAAATGATGGAAGCAAAAACACCTCCTAATTTTGATAGGGAATGGAGTGTGGTGTATCTTCTCCAATAGAAATCTCGATGGCTCTCATAGGGGTATGAGGTAGATTAGTAAATTTTAAATTACATTCATTTTTATAGCTATTTGTTATTGAAAAATAAAATGATTATTGATTTGTAGTTTAATTTCTATTTGGATGGTTTCTATAGGACTTTGGTATGCCAGAGCCTGAGCACACAAATCTTCTGTTTGAGGAGAGAGATCATTTGGTGATAATAAGTGACTATTTTGTTAAATATATCATTTTTTATAATGTAATTTCTATATATTAATGTCTTTACTTGTTATTGTAATAGTTTAATTTTGATCAAGAACTAAATAGGAGGAGCAGCCCTCAAATTTAAAGTAGACGAGTGTCATACACACCTCCATCCCCTCAACCAACAAAGACCACCCATCTATTTTATTCACCTAGAGGGAAATGAATTTTGATTGGGGTCTTTTTTTGTATGCCTATATGACATTTTTAGATATATTTTGTATTGCATATACTTGACATTGTATGACTATATGGCATTCTTGGAAGCCTATATGGTTATTTTGTATATATTTTATACTTATATCAACATATATTGATGTATGCCTACATGGCTATTTGGTTAATAAACATCTTTTTTTATTGATGGTGTCCATACTTGGATTATAAATCCTTGCTTCAATAGATATTTGTAGATGGTTTACTTCAAATATTTAAAATCCAAGTGTTTTCCATGCACTCTACTTTTCTGTAATTGTAAATATATAATAAAGTTTGAACATTATTCTCTTGTAAGATTATTGAATATTAAATCAATTATATGAATATAGTAATTCTTCATGCTTCATGCTTCTTGTGCTTCACGGAGGAAATTCATGTGTATGCTTCATGTTTTATATCATTGAGGAAGACTTCTACCATTCCATGTGTATGATTCATGCTACCATTTGCTTGTATGCTTCATACTTCATGTATTATGTATATAAAGAAAACATCATAAAACTATTGACAAAAGAAAATGGAAAGTAACAACTAAGTATCACAAACAAAAAATCAAGGAATGAAAGTCTTATTAAATATCATAAGGGAATTGGATTATTGGAGATTAAGAGACCACAAATCAACCTTCCCAACAACAAAATTCATAGATATTCATCCTATTTCTAAACATGAATCCAAACCCAATAATTAGAAGAATGCAAAGTTTTAAAAGTTAAAATTGCATGATTACAATAGTCAATAAACAACTTTAAGAGACATGCATGATAGAAACAAAACCAACTGAAAGTTAAAGAATTTCCTTTTCCCCAAGCATATTTAAAAAGTTGCAAATAAATCAATTTAGGTTCTCACAAATAGTGATGATATGAATTTGGTTGTGACTTTTCAAAGGAAAAAAGTTGTGACCCTTCGAATAGGAAAGACAACGAGCCTTTAATAACAAAGCATCGTGAGCATGCCTAGCGTAAATGTGCCCACCTAGATGTGTTGGTGCTAACTATTTGGCCCCACGAAGAAAAAAAAAAAAAGTAGCCTACCTTGCAACTTTACACTACATGCATTTGATAGTTTTTGGGGCATTAGAAAAAATTTCACCATGGACAAACGAATTGGTGCTATAAAAAACTGAGAGAGGTTATTATAGAGGGGCCCTACGTGATCCCATAGCCTCAGACAAAATTTTTCTAAGTGCCATGGTTTTTGAGTAATCACTCGTCGAAGTTTGTTGCCCCTTCTCACTTTGGTCTCTTAAGAGACTTTGTTGATACAATGTAGCTCAGACTGTTCTTGTATACACCTAAAATCGGTCATGGATTTAATTAATATTTGACTACGTATAAATAAATTCTCAATTTATTTATATTGTTCATATTTTCTAATTCTCTAAATCTAAAATCATATTCTTCTAATTTAATTAAATAAACAAATTTCATATGTTTATTTTATTTAATTAAGTTTCACTAATCCCGATTAGGAATTCAAGCACATGTCTACAACTTTTTGTGCCACCTCACCAAGGTCACATGAAATTAAATAATTCTAATTTTTAAATTAGAATTATCTTCAACCAATTTTTAAACACATGGTTTATTCCTCACACACTTTTTCAACCAATTTTCAAACACATGGTCTTTTCTTCCCACACTTTATTCTTCCATCCATTTGGCATGTTTCCTATCGGTTAAGAGATTCCTCCATCCATTTGGCATGTTCTCTTTGGTCAAGGGGACATCTTCTTGATTGTCTTCATCTCCACTGTTCATTCCTCTTGTTCAAATCTGGACCGTTGATCATTGCCACCTCACAAGATGCTTGAAAAATCCTATAAATACAACCCTTTTCCATTGTATTTTGCATCCACATTTGAAGTAGAGTTATCATGTAGGAATATCATTTGAGCATTGGAGAATTTTGGAGTCTTATAGTGACATTTCATATCATGTTTTTCATCATAGTTAAATCTTAGAATAATACTTTGCTTCATAGTTACATTTTATGTCACACTTTGCATCATAGTTGCATTTTAGATTAGCATATTCATAGTTAGCATTTGAGCATATTTAGAATCATCCTAGTTTCATATCATAGAATTTACATTGTATAATCTAACATCATCATCCATTCATCATGGCATCCATTATCCTTTCCATCATATAATTTCATGTAGGAACTTATTTGGCTTGCATGTTGAATATTATCTCATTTCCTAAGTTTTCATTTTAACAACCAGAGCGCACATAGAAATATGAGGGCCAAATGGTTTAATAAATCCTTGGGAATAGAGGAAAATGAGACGTTCTTAAAATATTTGTTTAGCTACAAAATAGAGTAGTTCACTTGTTTCAAATCTTTGATATAATTCATTTCATTAAGGTTTGTGTTGATTTACTAACTCTCTCACATTTCACACACACACAAAATGGCGCTCATCATGGGGCTAGTCCCCATTTCTAAAAAAATTCTAGAAAAGTTCATGTAAACAAGTTGGACATGACGTTTTAGCGCAATTGTAAGTTCTTTCAGTGCATACGATAAATCTTTCGGTGCATACGAATTCTATTTCAGCACATCTGAGGGATCTTCTAGCGTATTCGATGTCTGTTTCGGCGCATCCAATACTTCTTTCAGCGTGTACATCAAATTTTTTAGCGCATATAGGGAGTGTTTTAGCACATTCAGTCTTTTCTTTAGCACATTCGGTTTCCATTTTAGCTCATTGAATAATTATTTTAGTGCATGGAGTAGTTGTTTTAGCGCATTGGTTAGTTCTTGTAGCACATTGATGTTTTAGTGCATATGATGACTGTTTTAGCGCATTGGGTTAAAATTGCAAAATATGAGAATTGATTTTTGTTTTCTGCTTGCAAGTAATTTTATACGCTGGTCAAATAATTTTTTATCAAACTACTGATGATTTATGCATGGGTTGGAGTTGTTTAAATGCTTTCTTTTGCTTAAAATAGGCATCTAGATTAATTAGGAAGGATAAAGAACACCATGTCTTTCATGCTTGATGAATGGTAGGCATATGCTCTCCCCTTAACTGGGTGACCAAAAATCCAAACCCATTGAATTTTTTTTTATCCTTAGAGGGCCTGCCTTGTGGGAAAAAGTAATCACCCAAGGGAAGGACCCAACCGGTAACACGCTAAAGCCAAGCGATTTCCAACTAACATATAAATGTGGGTACTTGGGGAAAGTTCAAGTATCACGAGGATTGTTCTGAAAAGAAGGGAAACAATGGTCTCTTGCCGGATGGATGGTCCCCCATGAATGGAATGCCTATATTAAAAGTCTTTGTTGTAGCAAGGCCAAAATCCTTAATCTATTTGTTGGTGCAAGAATGATTGTTCTAAATTTTTCCCACATTCTTGTGGCTTTTAGTAGAGATGAAAAATATGCCATGGGAGATTCATAGGTATTGATGCTTGGCTACCCCATAGAAGTGAGTGCCATGGAGGGGAGCTAGTGGGGTCAAGCATCTAATCATATGCTATAAGTAAGCGCAGTTGGAGTAAAATCTAAGTGGGATTTCAACAAATATAGTCCTACACAACTTAAGTTGTACATGCTTGATGTGTCTTTACCAATGTGTTTTTGAACCAATTTCAAACAAAAACATCACATGTTGAAAGTGAAAACCTTGATTCAGAAAAAAATTCATTGAAACAACCAAGTCTCTAATTGGAAAATCCTAAAATCAAACAAATTTCCAAGAAACTGCATCATTTTCTAGTTCAGCGCATTCACTAGATCTTATAGCGCATCTGTGTATTTTTCTAGTGCATCAAACTGTTGTTATAGCACATCTATGAAAAACTCTAGTGCATCTATCCTCTGCTCCAATGCATACAATCAATCTTTTAGCACATGTGTATTTTTCTAGCGCATTTACCCAATCTTATAGTGCATCTATGCAATATTCTAGCGCATTGACCCTCTATTTTAGTGCATCCATGCAATCTTATAGCACATTTGTGCAAATTTTTGGCACATCCATCCTCTGTTTTAGCGCATTTGTCAAATCTTTTAGCACATCCGGGTTCTATTTTAGCACATCCATTAAATACAAAACCCAAGAGTTAAGCTTGTCCCTTGTTTCACAGTTTGAACCAAAATTTCAGAATCTGCTCAAGTCCAAAATCATTCCTTAGATACCTTGGAGTCTAAATTTTTTAAAATTGACCTCTACAAGTAGAGTTCTCCAACCTAAACCAAGATCTAACATCTCAAAGTGCTAAAGCCATCAAACTTATCACACCTTTGATTATTAAGCCTAGTTTCATCATCCAGATTTATCATCCTTTCATCATGAAACAAAGCTATATAGTCAAATTAAACTTAGTCCCATTATAATTTGTCATTCTATTGGAATTAGTTGTAATCCTTGGTACTCTTCCAAACTTAGATCAAAGTTTAGTCAAAACTATAGCACTTGTATGCCCATTCAAACAAGGTTACAAAAATAAAAACTCAAGGAAAAAGGACTTGAAAATCAAGACGTTGAAGAGCCAAACCTTGGAAATCCAACCATTGAAACTCCAATCGTTGAGACTTAAAACACTGAAACTCAAAATAGTGAAATGCAAAACACCATGGTAGAGGTTGAAGAGAATCCTTTCCATGGACTCAACAACACTGAAGGGGAAGAAATAACCGAGGAAGATATCCAACATGCTGAACAAGACCCCAACTTCCACAAATTATTAGAAAACATTTTCGAAATAAATGGGGAAAAGTAACTCCTTATGCTAGCTAAACAAGGTGTCAAATTACTTGAAGAATTTGATGTGAATCAATTGAAAGCACCTTTGAAACAACCTAAAAAATAAATTGAACAAGTGGTTTCCCTAACTCACCAAATGAAGAACCTTGAACAAAAAATTCTTGATATGCAAAAAGGAACCTCAAAACGATACTTGATCCAAGACATTTTTCCATATCTTTTTGATCAAAGTATCCACATATTCCCTTTCCAAAACATTGTGAATTTCCAAAATACAACAAATACAATGGCAAAACTGATCCAATAGACCATGTGAGGGAATTTAGAACCATAAGTCTTGAATTTTCATATGAAGAAACATACTTGATGAGATTATTCCCAAGAAGTATAGGTGGACAATGTATTGAATGGTTCTCCAAACTCACCCCACCAATTAACACCTTTGAGGAATTAGTCAACAAGTTCATCACCATGAAAGATCTTTGTAACTTGAAACAAAAGAAGGGTGAATCGTTCCTTGTATTCTTGCAAAAATGAGAAGGTTATTTGCATGATATTCTCATCCCATACCCAAAAAGGAAAAGATAGAAATATTTATTGACAACCTCAATGATGAGATGAGTTATAGATTGGAATTGCAATGTCCACCAACCTTTGAAAAGTTGATTGAAAATGGGATTAAAATCGAAGAGGCTTTAGTCAAGAGAGGAGTCGTCAAAATATACAACGAAAACATCTCGTCAAACTCCTCCAACAATTACAATAGTGGTGACAAACCCAAGTTTTGGAAATGAAACAAGAATGTTGGAAACAACAACGGTGCAGTTGAAATTTTTATGCAAAACCTGTATTCAACTTAACCGCAGCCACTGCCAAAACTAATCAGAATAATAATCCCCTCAAAAACCAAAACAACAACCAAAATGTCAACCAAAGAAACAATCAAGGTAATGCTGGATCTAGAACATCATCATATTGAACATCCTCAAATTGAAGGAGGTTCACCCCTTTAGGAAAATTGTCAGAATCAACATTAAAGGAACTTATTGAAGCTAAATTCATAACGTTATTAGAGGCAAGAAATTGGGAACCACAAGTTAAGCCTCCATGGTGGAACGATGCTCATTTCTATGAATTTCATCACAACAAAGGACATAAAACCAACTATTGTATGCAATTCAAGCACTTGATACAAGATTTAATTGACAACAAAATGATATTTTTAGAAGGACCCCAAACCAACAATGATAATGGAGTGTTCAAGAACCCTCTACCTAACAACAAAAAAGGGGAATCTTCTTCTTCAAATACCAAAGGAAAAAACATAAACTATGTTTATGACACCACCATTCTACACATCTAAGTGGTTGATGATCAAACACATGACAAATTAGATCTTATTGCAAATGATAGCCCAACGAATGACAACACCATTGAACATGAGAAAAACATCATTGTAAATCATCACCATGATATTGACACTACCTCGCATCAAATCAATGCTATCAAAATCAGAGAGCAACAAGAAAATACTACCATCAATGCAATCACACGAGGACAAGCCAAGGTAACATTGAAATGAGCTACCCCTTCTACGTCCAAATAAACTACCACTATCCCTGCAACCCAATATAACATAGTTGATCAGTTGTAGAAGATACCTGCGCAAATATCCATATTAGAACTTCTCAAGATTTCACCTGCTCAGATTTCACCTGCTCATAAGGAAATCTTGGAACAAGCTCTAGTCACCACCACAGTACCAAACAATCTAGAGGTTTTCCAATTTTAGACTATGGTGGGACATTTGACTACACCACACTGCTTATCATTTTTTGAACACAATGATGTATCTATGAACCATCCACACAATGTTTCCCTCCACATTGAGGTATTAATCCACAAACACCGCGTTAAATGTGTTCTAATAGATGGAGGAGATAGCCTAAATATATGTACTTTGAAACTTGTCTGTGCACTAGGCTATTCAAAAAATGCTATTGATCATAGAAGGAAAATCACAATAAAAGTATATGATGATGAGGAAAGATCTTCACAAGGGTTGATAGTGTTACCTATTCAAGTGGGACCAGTTTTCAGAGATATAGTATGCCAAGTGTTAGACAAAGAGTTAATCTACAACATAATCTTGGGAAGGCCTTGGATTCATGACATGCAAGCAGTGCCATCCACATATCACTAGTGTTTGAAGTTCCCTTTCAATGGGAAGGAAATCACTATTGCAACTGACTCAAACAACCCCAATATTGTAACACCCTTAAGACAACCGAAGATGCTTTTGTACCACACAACATGGAAGCTCCAACTCATGGTTCATCAAATGATGGGAAACAACTAAATGCCTTGTCAAAGTGGCTTGAGAAAAAGAACCAATCAGAGGATAAGGATATTGGTGATGCCAATCTCTCAAGTAAAGAAAATGCATCAAATCTTACACTACAAAATTAGGAAAGTCAACTCGATTCCTTATCAAAAAAAGTTTCCAAGATCCAATTGAAATACAAGGGCATGGGAGAATACTCATTTAAGCAATCCTTATGTTTACCACAATTTTCATCTTCTCCAAAGTCATATGGGAAGCCATCAACATCTAGACAACAATCATCATAACCCAATACACTCTTTGATGGCACCTTTGTGAGAGCAGGCACATTAGTGTATGAGTCAGAAAACAAAGAGGTTTTAAATTGGTTATACAAAGATGAAGAATTGTCACAAGCATCCACCTCAAGTGTGCAAATAGAGCAGTATGGAAAAGGAAAGACAATATTGGAAAAAATGGGATATGAGGGAAAAGGTCCTATTGGTAAAAGGAAAGAAGGCATCAAAGAACAAATACAACCTATCACAATGCAATCCAAGGATAAAACAAGATTGGGGTATAGAGAAGAATCAAGATAAGAATCCAAACAACAAGTCGTTGAAAGGATTCTACAACTACAAGCTAGTGTTGATCATGAAATTGATTCAAATGAATATGAGTGGGATTCACTATCTAAAGAGTCTTGTCATGATAAGAAAATTGATGTGGTCCAAAAGTATACACCCATATGTGAGGAGGGTCAAATTTCAGGTTATAGACCACTTGAAATAGGATCACAACATATTGATGACTCTAGTGAAGACGATTAGACTTGGAGCAAAACAAATAATTCAGAGGAGAGTTACCTTATAGACATCAATTTTGCTATTGGAAAATCCAAAGACGTTACCATCAGGACACTTACTGCATCTGACCTTAGCCAATCCAACGATTCCTTACCTTTAGTACATCCCGAACTCATAGATTGGGATCAAATTGAGCCATCTGATCTCCCCATCTTTTCAAATGACAAATCCATTGCCAAATTCCTCTATTCCACCAATCCTAAAATAGATTCCACTATTGAACATCGTAACAAAGCTTCCAATCAGGAGAGTGCCAAATTTTCTAGCTGCAAAATGAATACTACAAGAAAAAGATCTAATGGTGAAAACCATTCAATGGCAATATCAGATCTAGAAAAAGTAAAAAGAAAGAGCGTATGCAATGGTGAAAACCTTTCTGAGGTGCTGAAGGATGGAAGATTTGACACACTCCCTGAACACTTTCAGGAACAATCCAAAGTATTGGTTGAACCCACTCAGTCTATCAATTTTGGCAATGAAGAAATAGTGAAAACTGTCCATCTAGTAGAATCCTTGACAAATCAAGAGAAACCAAACTTAGAATCAAATTCTTCACAGAAAGACAAGTCAATTTTGCTTGGTCATATGCCAACATGCTAGGGATTGATCCAGAACTGGTGCAGGAGCACCTAGGCTAAACTCCAGTTTGGTTTGTTCAAATTTTGGCTTGTACCTGACCTTAGCTAAGTCAGGGTCTTAGTGTGTTTTTTGTGGACCTTAGAAGGTCTTGGTTGAGTGTGGTGAGTTAATCATTAGGATTAATGTCTTCTTAGTTATCAATGTTGTTAAATTTTGTTTTATTTAGCTTTGGACAACATATGTTAGAATATAAAGCATTAAATGTGTTAAAACCACATCCTCGTTGTTTGAAGATGCCAAGAGGCAGTTAAGATGTTGGTTGCTTGAGATCAAGGTGTTAGAGGTCCTAAGCTTTAGGATCATGACACAATTATGGAAGTTGCAAAGTTGTAAAATTGCATGGCAACATTGTTAGGTTGCATGCAACTCAGTTAGATTGGATTCCCTTGAAATCAGGGATGTGGAGTCGAGCAACTGCCCTTGAAACATGGTAAAGGCATCCCAAATAGTTGTGATGGCTCGTAGAGAGCAATTAGACACATGGTAATCAATTTTTGGCTTTGTGTGAATAAGAGAAATTCTGTATTTTCTGTGTTACCCGTGTGTTTTTGAGAAACAGTGTTACCAAGGGCTTTGTGTATACTGATTTCACACTGTGTTTGTCTTCATTGGATAGTATAGTGTAAATTTCATCTTGTATACAGGTTGCATAGTGCAGATTTGTTGTTTCTAATCCTTAGATTAGAGTGTAGGGTGTTAGTTTTCTTTGTTTTGAGCAGTGAGATTTAAAATGGCTCCCCCATAAACTCTGTCCACGAGATCTTCCTGAGACTAGTAGGATATGGAAGGGGAGCCACACATTTGTAAATATTTAGCAGTAGGGAGTGTAGGGAATGGAGCTAAGATTATAAAACTCAAACCCTAGGCGAGTTAAGACTGCCCGGTTAGGAGTTTGAGAGAGGAAAAGTGAGGAACTTAGGGAGGGGAAGAGACCACTATATGGAATCTGTACGGCTTCGGGTAGGGTTAGACAAGATCTTCACATGACAAAAGAGTTGAAGCTTCAATCAATCCTTTGGAAGGAGATTTGAATAAAAAACCAGTGAAACCCTAAGTATTAGGCCAATTAGCCCTAATAGTCCTTGTTTGTAAGAATCCACCGTACGGATGAAACAGAGGCCTGGCATCCTGTAAAAGATTTAAAGGACTGAAAAGGGTATCTGAAAGTGCCTTTTAATTGCTAGGTTGTTTGTCAAGTTTAGGAACAAAAGGCAGAAAACTGACTGGTAAGGGCTAGTAGAAATTAGGCCTCTTCAAGGCTAGATCTTGAGATCAGGTAAATTGAAAGCTAAAGAACCTTCAAGATGCATTCAATTGAATGTGAAATGCAAGGAAATAAAGTTTCTAACTCCCCTGCAAAGAGTTCAAGTCAGGTGATGAAGTTAGCACTTAGATCCTTCTAGGTGTTGGAAGAAGATTGCAAACTTTAGTGGTGTTAAGTCCTTCAAAGGTTAAGCACAAGGAGTGACTCTTGAAACAAAGTTGAAGCAAGGCTTAGTTAATGATCTAAGTCTAGTCAGAGCCTAGAAATTGGCAGGCTCTTGGTTGAAGACAGAGAGAAGTCTTCTAGCAGATTGGTGCAAGCAAACCCTTGGAGTTACCATACACCATATTGGTATCAGAGCTTCATTTGATTCAAGGCTTGTGATTGATGTTGCAGCCCACTGAGTCAGTAGGAGAGAACACACTAGAGGAAAGAACCATGGTGACTAATGCAGAGTTAGCTAAAAAGGTAGAAGAGCAAGAGGAAGACAACTGGCTGCTAAGAGAAAGGTTGTCTCAAGTGGAGAAGCTCTTGGATGAAGTCCATAAGACATCAGATAAAGTGAAAGACAAGATAGAGCAGAAGGAAGAGCAGGAAGCCAAGGAAAAAGAAGAGGACTTGGAGGAGGAAGCTCCAAAGCCTGATCCTGTTCTTGCTGAAGAACCCTTCCTAAAGGCACTGCAAGCCTTAAGTGGTAAAGCATTGGAAGGTGTGCCACTATTCAGTGGACAAATGGACCTTGATTTAGTTGTGGACTCGATTGAGAGCATTGAAAATCACTTTGAATGTGATGGTATAACAGAGGCCCAAAAGGTAAAGGTGGCCAAGTCAAGGTTGAGAGGAGCAGCTCTCACATGGTGGAAGTTTGTACAATCTGAAAGAGAGAAGGAAGGCAAAGGTCCCATAGTTTCATGGAGAGGAATGGTAACTAAGATAAGGCAGACCTATCTACCTGATGATTATGAAGTTCAGTTGCATAGGAGAAGACACAATCTTAGGCAGAAAGATATGGATGTCCAAACATACACTGAGGAGTTTCAAAAATTGTGCCTAAGATCAAAGGTGGTTGAAGATGAGAGCATCAAGCTAGCAAGGTACTTAAATGGGCTTAAGTGGTCTATCCAAGAAGATATGAACCTAGTAAACTTCGAAATAGTCTACCAATGCTATCAAATGGCTTTGAAGATAGAGGAGAAAGGAAAAAAGAAGCAAGAGAAAAACCCAAAAAGTAGAGGTAAAGGAAAAGACAACAGAGGACAAAGAGGTGGCTATGGTGGAAGGAGTTCAGAATCAAGAGCCCAAGGAGAAGTCAAATACTCTGAACAACAAGAAGGAAGCTCTAGTAGAGGTGGTAGAGGAAAAGGTTTCAGCTCCAGAGGAAGAAGTGGTGGACAAGGAAGAGGCAATTATTTCACTAATATGAAATGTTACCACTGCAACCAATTAGGACACCCGGCCTATAGATGCCCAGAGAAAGGTAGTACTTCTAATGGAGGAGATAAGAGAACTAACCTAATTCAAGATGAGACAACTACAGTAGATAAGCATCCTGTGGTGCCATTGAATTCAGAGGAAGGTGAGAACCTCATGATGAGGAGGACTTTTATCAAGGAACCGATGAAAGAAGAGCCAAGCCAAAGGAGGTCCTTGTTTAGGATAAAGTGCAAGATGATGGGGAAAGTGTGTAAAGTCATCATTGACTCAGGTTCTACTGAAAATATTGTGTCAGAGGAGGCAGTCAGCAAGCTGAAGTTGACAAGGATACCCCACAACAATCCTTACAAGGTCACATGGCTCAATAAGGGTCAACATGTCTTGGTGAATGAACAAGCATGGGTGGAGTTCTCAATTGGTAGGTACAAGGACAAAGTTTTGTGTGATGTGTTACCTATGGATGCATGTCACTTGCTCCTAGGTAGACCATGGCAATTTGACTGCCAAGCTATGCATGATGGAGCAAAGAATTCCTACACTTTCAAGAAAGATAAGGCGACCTTTAAGATTCAGTCTTTGCTAGAAGATACAGAGGTGTAGACAACAGGTTCTAAACTGCTCATGGTGGGTGAAAAAGAGTTCTTAGAAGCCTTGGAAGAAGGAGAAGGAGTTGGCTATGTAGTGATGATCAAGCCAAGGGAGGTGAGCAAAGAGAAAGCAGCTGAAAAGCAAGAGTTACTTGAGGAGATACAAAAATTGTTGCAGACCTATGAAGGTATTGTAAGTAGTGGTCAACCAGCAACATTACCTCCTAAAAGAGCCATAAGTCATAGGATAGACTTGATACCAGGAGCTACCCTTCCAAACAAAGCAGCCTACAAGATGACACCTCAACAAAATGAGGAAATAGCTAGGCAGATTCAAGAACTTCTAAATCAAGGTCTCATTAGGAAAAGCATTAGTCCATGTGCAGTACCCACTATCTTAGCACCTAAAAGGGAGGAGAATGGAGCCTTTGCACTAATTCCAGGGCAATAAACAAGATAACCATCAGGTATAGGTTCGCTATCCCTAGGATTGAAGATCTCATGGATTGTCTAGGTGAAGCTAGGTACTATACCAAGATAGATTTAAAGAGTGGTTATCACCAAATTAGGATACATGAGGGAGATGAGTGGAAAACAACCTTCAAAACCAATGAGGGTCTCTATGAGTGGCTAGTTATGCCATTTGGCTTGTCTAATGCCCCCTCCACATTCATGAGACTCATGAATGAAATCCTCAAAGACTACATTGGCAAGTTTGTAGTAGTGTATCTTGATGATATACTAATCTATAGCAGAACAAGAGAAGAGCACCTCCAACATATAGAGTTTATTTTCAAGAAGTTGCTAGAGGAGAAGCTGATGATCAATTTAGAAAAGTTTGAGTTCATCAAAACAGAGCTGGTGTACCTTGGATTTGTGCTATCACATGGCAACTTGAAGATGGATAGCAGCAAAGTGGAAGCCATCCTCAATTGGCCTACTCCAAAGACAACAACAAAGGTAAGAAGCTTCCATGGTCTTGCTCAATACTATAGGAAATTCATAAGATAGTTTAGTACTATTTGTGCTCCTATGTTGGATACCATTAAAGGAGGAATGAAACCAAGTTTGTATGGAATGAGCAAGCTAACAAGAGTTTTGAGTTTCTGAAGGAAAAGATAGCTACCCAACCTATTTTGGTGTTACCAAGCTTTGAGAAGCTATTCACCATTGAGTGCGATGCAAGCAATGTAGCTATTGGAGCTGTTCTCAGTCAAGAGGGCAGACCCGTGGCTTTTCATTTAGAGAAGTTAAGTGAAGCCAAGAAGAAGTATTCTTCTTATGACCTTGAGATGTATGCATTGGTCCAAGCTCTAAGGAAGTGGAGGCACTACTTGCTTCCCAAGGAATTCATTGTGTATTTAGACAACCAAGCACTCAGTTTCCTAAATTCACAAGAAAAGTTGAGTCACAGACACATGAAATGGGTGGAGTACTTGCAAGCTTACACCGTCAATATCAAGCACAAGAAAGGAGCTCTCAACAAAGTGGCAGATGCCTTGAGTAGAAGAGTCCTCACCATTCAAGAAATTCAGTTGAAGAGCATGGGGATAGATCATTTCAAAGATCTATATGCAGATGATGAAGACTTTGCAGACATTTATAAGGTATGTGCTGAGTACAAGAATCATTTTCATAGCAAATATGCTAAATATACTTTGCAAAGTGATCTTTTGTTTAAAGGGAATCAACTATGTGTTCCTAGAGGTTCTATTAGAGAGAACTTAATACAAGAAAAGCATAATGGTGCATTGAGTGGTCATTTTGGGATCACCAAAACTCAAGAGCTTGTCCAAAGGTTTTACTATTGGCCAAAGATGAACCTAGATGTCAGGAGGTATGTGGAGAGTTGTGTGGTATGTCAAAAGGCCAAGGGTACTTCTTCAAATGCAGGCCTATACCAACCACTGCCTATCCCTACTAGGCCATGGGAATGTTTGAGTATGGACTTTGTAGTTGGGTTACCCAAGACAAGGCAAGGTATGGACAGTGTTTATGTGGTTGTAGACAGATTCAGCAAAATGGCTCACTTTGTGCCATGCAAAACAACCAATGATGCCAGTCAAATAGCCTCTCTTTTCTTCAAAGAGATAGTAAGGATTCATGGCTTACCAATCAACATTGTATCAGACAGAGATACTAAGTTTATGAGTCATTTTTGGAAGACTCTTTGGCAAATAATGGGCACTAATTTATCCTTTGGATCTGCATACCATCCCCAAACTGATGGTCAAACCGAAGTTGTGAATAGGACACTTGGAAATCTCTTAAGATGCTTGACCAAGGAGTATGGTCAACAATGGGATCAGTTGATTGGGCAAGCTGAATATGCCTATAATGACACTGTAAATAGATCAACAGGGAAGAGTCCCTTTGAAATTGTTTATGGTCTACATCCTAGAGGTGTTTATGAGCTGAGAGAGTTGAAGGATGGAGTCAAAGGAAGTGGATATGCTAATGACTTTGCCTATGCAATGCAGGAGATCCATGATACAGTCAGAAAAAAAACTGGCAGAAAACACCATGAAACATAAGATTAAGGTGGATGAGCATAGGAAAGAAGTTCAATTCAATGTTGGAGACCTAGTTGTAGACACCTAAATTTAATCACTTCCATATGATTAAATTTGTTGCATTCACGTCTAACATATTAATATTAATTTATTAAATTAATATTACACCCTTTGTCCCATAAAGTATTTAATTTAATAATTAATACTGTCTTTTCCCTTATTCCTCTCTAAATTAAATAAATACACTAATTTATTTAATTTAGTCACTTGTCCTCCTTTTGATTTAAAAATCAATTTAAAAATTCCTCACTTTCTCTCTCCTTGTCACATCCTCCAACATTTGCCACTTGCCTCTAACCTTCTTTTAATTAGCCTAATCCAATATTTGCACAACCTTAACCAAAATCATTAACTAAATTTAGCACCTCTTTTTGGTCAATTCTTCCTTTTTTCCTTTTTGATGTTAACCCTCTCTCCTATGTGAATTTTTAATTCACATTTATTTGCTCTAGACTCCCCTCCTTTAAATGTGAATTTTTAATTCACATTCCATTCTCCCAAGGCTTCTAGAACCTTGGACTTGTCACAATCTCCACATGGGACCAAGTCCCACCTTTTTGGAGCCCGCCTTTTATCCTCTAGATCATCTTATGAATGTGAATTTTTAATTCATATTTATCCTCCCAACCACCTTTCCTTTTCCCATGTAGATTTTTGAGGAATTCTAAAATTCCTCAAAAGTCCCTTTCACTCCCACTTGGGGACAAGAAATCCCTTTTTGTGGAAATCCTCTCATCCCCCAAGGTGCATGTCCTTTTCCACCTCATGTACCCTTTTTGACAACTCATTTCCATCTCATATCCTCTTGTCCACTTCACCCTCCACATGTCAAGATGTGAGGGCTTGTGGGTTCTCAACCCACCATAGCCCTTCATCTTGGCCTTGTTGGATCAATCTTGACCCTTGAATTTCTAAAGAATTCAAATCTTCTATAAATACCCCCTCTCAAGGGCATTTCCAACACTTAGCTATCTTGCACCCTTATGCTGTCATTTTGCATTCTCAACACTTTGCACTCTCATAACTACATGCTGTCCAAGCCTTTTTCAATCATTCAACCATCTTTGTCCATCATTTTGCATATTGAAGCTTGCATTATAGACATTCAAACAATCATCTAAGGAGCACACAACCAATCCAAGCAAGGGCCAATCAAAGAAGTTTCAACAACAAGGGAGGTAAAAGTGTTTTTGTTTCATTTTATTTGCATTCCTTTTCGTTGTAACTCTCTTTTAGCTAATCTTGAGGTGTCCTTGGTGTTTTGTCTTTCATGTTTCTTAGTTAGATTTGCACTTTTAGAGCGGTAAAGAATTCCAAGGTATACAGGACCATCATGATAATCCTTGGTCTTTGTGGGGGAATGTCTCTCTTGGCCAGCATATGGGATGAAACGGATTTAACCACCAACAAAATAGATGGAAACTGTTTTATTTTCTTGCAGGGAGCTTGAGAAGACTTATGGGTCATTCATCTACAAGCTTTGGGGGAAGCATCGACATGGAGTTTTACAGTGCTCCACTAAGACGAAGTCAGTAGTTCAAAGATCCGCATCTTGCCGCACAAGAACATCATGACCGACGATTGTGAAGATAATAATGTTTAAGAGTACACTCAAGTAAAAGGCCGACACACAGTTGGAATAACAGATTCTTATAGAGAGTATTTTGGAGGATACATCCATTCTTATCTGGGAATAAAGGTGCTTAGGAAGGGAATTTAGTTATGAAGCAAAAAGGGAGAAAACGAGGAGCAAGCATCATCTTTCTAGAGAGGGAGAAGAGATCTCTAAAATTCTTCTTCTATACCATGTGAGAAGACTATTCTCTAATGCTTACTAAAGCTATCAATAGTGCTTGTGTGTGGGATCCCAGTCTGGAGGTATTCCACAATGGAGAAACCATATAAAATAATGATGCTTAACACAGAGAAATGAGGAGGCACAGTTGCTAATGCTTATTGTTAGATCAAAGTCTTGATATCGCATGACAACATGACAGGAGGAGAAGGCTTTCACCATCGAAATAAGGGAGTGAAATATCATACATGCTCTTGGATAGCAGAACAATGGGTAGAGAAGGTGAGGTGTTGAAAGAGAAGGTTGTTTTTCGATAAAATTTATGGCTCGGTAAGAGGTGAGATCATTTTACTATGAATAATGGTTATGGTATAAGCTTTGTTTGTTGCATATAAGCCTTGTTGTCCCCATTTAAGAACTTTATTATCTGGTATCTATTTATAGACCATTGCTTGTTTTGAAATGGGCCAACATACTTGATTGTTGTGTTGTGATTGTGTCTAGCCGATAGGCTTTGAAAATAAATCTAATTTTCCTTGGCCGAAGACTTAGTCAACCTTGCACGTATTTGAGCCAAAATTTTATTTGTCTCTGTGTCATATAAGGCCAAGGTGATGATGTGACATGATAGCGCAAGATTATTTAAGATACTAGGATATCTTATTTATTGGCTTCATCTAGACAATCTAGTTTGAGATTAAGTTATTGCTCTAATTATATGATGAGATTATTGAGGGGATGCCTAAAATTATAGGAAGGAATAGATTCCCATCGAAGAGCTAAGGTTATTATGTGAATGATCCTAAGCCAAACCTTCAGTATTAGGTGCTTTCAAGAAAAAGAAACCAGTCAACCTTATGATAAGCATCTTTCTTCTTGTGTTAAACCCTCTCAAGAATGGGTATGCTAGGAGACATATCCAAATTATCTTTTATTTCAAGATTGAGACTTTTAATCAGCTCAATGGTATGAGATCGAAAGTATGGACCTTATTATATATGAATGATTGAACTTATTAGAACTATGTGTATAAAGGAATTTCATTATTCCAATACTTGGTATCAATGTCGTAACCAACTTTGAGAAGGGGATGTTGGGAGACCGAAACTCAACCTACATGTCTATTGTACTTGAGATTGTTGTTATAGGTATATGTGAAATACTTATATAAAGGGTGATAATCATATGAGTTTATACCCTATCCTTATTTGAATGTGAATAAAATTGAGTAGATAAGGAAGTTGGAAGTAATTTATTGTCTCTTACCAATCTAACCTATTAAGGTTGAAGGATTGAAATTAGTCAAAGTACTAGCCATGAGAAGTAATGACACTCATTAAGATATATATATATCAATGAAGATATTCCTCGAATATCATGCTTATTCATGTTATATGAAATGTGAATTTGAGAAATGCTAAGTCGTCTGGGTAAGAATAGGAGTAATTGCTCTTATGTTTTGCTTCATTAATGTTATTATCTTTGGAGAACAAGGATGTTTGATATTTCCATGTATTGGGTTAGAGAAGCTAAACCCTAGTATTGAAACAAGGAGGATATAGGAAATATGTAACGTTTATGTCAGATATGACATTGTATATATATATGTATATTGATTGACAATGAAAGGTTGAGAAACCATATAATAAGGAAAGAAGTCTTTATAATACCTTAAGAGATTCTATGATAATGTTGAAAATTGATTTAACGCATCAAGATGTTGGGTATTGAATCTTGAGAGTAAAATGACAGGAAGTCATAAACCCTAGATATTGCAAGGATGCAATAAGGGACTTTTAAAAGGTTTGAAAATACCTAAATATTTACATTGATTGAATATCCTAGATTAAGGATTAGTTCTAAGTCAGATTGGCTAGAATTGATTTTCTATACAGACTAGTTTGTGTCTAGAGAACCAAATAAAGTAAGTAAACTATAGGATGAGACAGTTCCAAGACGAGTCAAAGGTGTGTGTCTAGATGGCATGACCAATCAGAATGATCATACTTAGCTAGAAGGGATCTAGAGTTGTATGGTCGATTGAGTTTTGTAGGACACATCACTAGGACTCAAATGGAGAAACTTGACAGTTCCTTTTATCTATACCCTTTGTGAAGGGTCGGGGCTCTTCCAGAGAGGAAGTGTGCAGGGGACCACTTGAGTCCGTGGTTGGAGGAAAAACACTCGAGTGATGCTCTCCCTCTGTAGTAAAAGACTCACCAAGTCTCGTGAAGATCAACATCAACATTTCAGATGCAGTGAACTCCATGTTATGGTTTATGAATTTCCACCTATGAGGTAAAACTATTCTTTATGCTAAGTGTATCTTACGTGATATAAATGAATATTGTAAGAAATTATCTTGATTCTAGTTATGATTACATGTGAATTCAAGTTTGAATATATATGGAAAAGTTATACTTTATTCTTGTGCTTATGCAAATGATAAAAAGAAAAATTCTCACGTTTACTAAGTATATTTACCTTCTAGTAAATTCTTGAGTTTACTTGTGTATTAAGAGGATGGATGTTACACAAGCTCCCTCACTTAGAGCTAGCTATTTTCCTTGTTCATGATTAATATTCTATTGATGTAGACTAGGAGGAGGAGGGTGTTTTTAGTGGCTAGGAGCTTATTGATGACATTTCCAACAGTGTTGATGTGTGGGGTAAATCTAATGATCACAATCTCGATGTTTTTAATGGCTAGGATCTATTTTCCTCTACTTGAAGATTGACTATGTTTCGTGCAATGAATTCCACCAATTTGGGTTTCTACCCAATGTTTGACAAGGTAGTAGAGGATTGCTTCAGGAGACTCAAGCTATGGTGGACTCACAATGTCCTACTTGAGAAACACAATGGAGAAAGAGGAGAAGGAGATGACAATGCAAAACACTTAGTCTCAAAGCTCTTAGATGTAAGGATCCAAAAATAATGCTTCTTATAAGTGGTCTCATCCATCTCAATCACCTTCCACGTCTTCCCATAAGTGCATTGATCCTAGATAGATTTTGTTAGGCTCCCTCACCTAGAGCTAGTTATTTTCCTTATTCATGCTTAATAGTTTATTGATGAAGACTAGGAGGAGGTGGAGGAGGAGGGTGCTCTTAGTAGTTAGGAGTCTATTGATGGCATTTCCAACCATATTGATGTGTGGGATAAAACTAATGATTGTGATCTCCCTCCTATCATTGTTGCTCTTACCGCTTAGTGCCTTTATTTCTTTTTATTAATGTTCAAGATCAACCTCCTTGTGAATGTTTTGTCTTTTATTTGGACTTGGTTCCACTACACTCTAAGGATGAGCCTTTCTATTGCCTAGTTTTTTGTGAATATTAGATATTGTTATATTTTTAGTTGATAGAAATGTTGGAAACTTGCAGCCATTTAA
The DNA here is from genome assembly GCA_007258455.2 of Sequoia sempervirens. Classification (NCBI taxonomy): domain Eukaryota; kingdom Viridiplantae; phylum Streptophyta; class Pinopsida; order Cupressales; family Cupressaceae; genus Sequoia; species Sequoia sempervirens. The sequence goes on along the minus strand of VDFB02341133.1, from coordinate 27,971 downwards.
AGACAATTTTCACATAACCCAAAAGAGAAATCTAGATGCAACTAACTATTCAAAATCCACATGCAAAAGAATAGACAACATACCCATGAAAATATGACACAAGATATACCTTGGGAAAACCCTCAAGAGGGAAAAACCCAGCCTCCAAAAGCATCCATCTCTCATGTATTATTCAACAATAAATATTTCAATACATCTTCAGAGTTTTCATAAACACGAGTGAAGCAACAAGCCCTCTCCAAGCAATCCATGTGAACAAGCATGCAACCACACATCCCATGCCATGCTTCAAACCCTCACAAATGCTAACCAGAGCTAACATGCAAACTTCCCATCCTAAACAACTATCTTTGTGGTTACTTTTATAGAAGCAAGCTCCCACAAAACCACCAAGTGGTATTACACAAAATCATGCGACTAAAACCATGAGATTACAAAACCATGTCCCCGCATTTAATATTGGGTACTTTATTTATTTATTTTTTCCAATATTAAATAATTGCATTTTAACAACTTAACTTATGTCCCAATATTACATACAATATAAAGTGGCCCCAAGAATAATTACATTAAATACATTATGCAAGGTGTACAACACACCTTTTATGAGGAGAAAGTGATATAAGCTAATTCAATTAAAATGAAGAATTACCCAGGTTACGCAGGTTCTATTCTTATGAAACATGTGTGAGAAATTTTGAAATAGAAGATGGGTTAACTGTGGAATAGTCTCTCCAAATCAGAATAGGCACAACCTATGCATCCCCTAACACATAGTCTTAAATCCAACTCTAATAATAGACACCCAAATGCATACAAAATTATGGGTGTTACATGAATTGCATCCCTAAAATAAATATTTTTAAGACACATGTGTGTAAGGAGTCTATCAATATGGAGCATAAGACAATTCCTTAGTGATTCGGTTCAAGTTCTATCAAATAAACTACTTTTTTTTTTTTGGTGATATAAATATTTTTAATAGTTTGCAACAAATGTATTACTCACTTTCATCATATGATCCTAATTAAAGGAATTAAGTTGTATACTGTAACGAAAAGACTTTTATTAGGAAAGCAAGTGAAACCTTTGATAAACTCTACGTAAATTCTCATAAGGTGAAGGAAGATGAATTTATTAAGAATACATTCCGAGGTAATTATTTATCCTTATCCATTTAATTTAAAGCCCAAGTATGATCTCTTGTAATTGATAGTTATGTCTATGCCATAGTCATCATTCTTGAGAGTGTCTTTTTGTTTAACATGGTTGTCTTTTGAGTCATCCCTTACAATATTAATAATGCAATTTAATTATATAATAATTCTTTCATATTCATTAAATTTGAAAGGTCACAATTGAAAAACATCATCCTATCTCTTAAGAAAATTGAACACATCACATCAAGTTCACAAACTTTCGTAACTTAAATAAAAATATCATTGAAAAGACTCTTTTTCATTCATGAATTACAAAATTTCAAATGCAAAGAAAAAAATGATATATAACTTAAGTACCTATATATAAATATAAGAACTAACTAAATATTATTTGGATTTAACTATTGCAAATCTACTTGTTAAATCTAATTTTATGAAAAATAGTTACTCTAATTAGCTTTATATTACACAAGTAAATCAAATGTTAGAGTGGAGGTTGCATTAGGATTAGGAAAATAAATGAGTTAAGGTTGAAGAAAGTATTTATGATTTGATAGTTGCAATAATTAAATATGGTTGAAAGTTAATTGGAGGAGGTCCTTGACTATCAAAAATAATATATTAGTTTGTTCTCTTTTCATTCAATGATAAAAACATTAATTTTGATTATAAAAATGTGTATTTTATTTTTATTAAAAATTATTTAAAAAATATTTTACCTCGCCAGGGTCTCCCCCAGTTTGACACTTCCGACAAAAATTTTATGGCAAACTGCTATTCCCAGCAAACTTTACGGCAAATTGGTATGTGGTGCCTATCCGATTACGTTACACGTATTAATTATGCAACTGCTAGTATATATATTCTTATATTGCTTCCCAAGTTTAGTATAGGTCATGTACTAACATGAGCCAAGAAGTAAGCATGAGTTGTCATGCTTCTATGTGACCGTCTGATTGTCATCACAACACTGAAACATAGCTGGATTTATGAAATTATTTGCACAAATAGCATTCTTCCATTAAATTATCTTAAACTAATGGCTTAATAACCTCAATTGATTAGACTCATACCTAGATCTCTTTCAGTCCACAGCCCACAAAGCTCTACCTCTACGACTCTTGGATGATGATGATGATGAGAATGATGATGATGATGATGATGTCAAAGATAATGATGATTCTTCCTCATCAGATGAGTCAATTACACTATCACTTCCACTGGAAATTCTTGCATTTAGAGCATCAATAACAACCTTAATTGCAGAATTAGGATCAAATTTATTTTGAATAAGAATTTCACATATGCCTACACGAGTCAGGGGCCCTCCAGATTTCATCTTCTCTTCTACTGACCTAAATAGCAAGTGATCCCCCAAATCCAAGTAATTATAAACCAATTGTTTAAAGGCCTCAAACTCACAGTAAGACAAAAGTATATGTGTATCCATTCAACCACTTCTGAGCAGAGCAGGGTCCAGTCAGTCCTTGTGATTGATCGTAAAAATCATGATCCTCTCTTCGCCGCAGCTAGGCAAAAGCTCGTCTGCAAAATTAAGCAAACTAGACAGAGTGATGGTAGAGAAACCCCATTTAGTGTCACTGGACTCGTCCTTGCGAGACTCAGAGGGCCTCTTGTGCATTACCTTAGCGGGAAAATTGGCAGCGCAGTTGATGTCCTTGATGATGATAACAGATTTGCTTGAGGTTCTGAGCAGGAGCTGACAGAGAGTGGAATTTTCTGACACATTGGTGAGCTCCAGATCATAAACATCGTAGTTCATGTAATTGGCAATGGCGGCGATGAGGCTCGACTTGCCTGTACCAGAAGGGTCGTAGAGAAGATAACCCTGCTTCCATGTGTGGCCTGTCCTACGGTAGAACTCTCTGCTCTGCAAAAAACAATCGGGGGCCTCCTTAATCTTGTATTTGACTGAGGGTTGGAGGGCAAGGGTTTCGAAGGTGGAGTGCCTGAACGCCACCGGGGTCCATCCTCCTCCACTGTTGTTGTTGAAGAGCTTCCTATCCCAACTGTGCCTCTGCAGGTCGTCTACGATCTTGAATGCGGTCGATGTAGGATAATAAAACCCTCGCTCTTCGTTGGAAATTTTGAGGATATATTTTCTTTTGGTTCTTCTCTCCTCCTTTTCCACGGTCTCACAACGTGCGTCCACCGCATTCGGGCTCCTTGGAACTCGTCACTGACCATGTTTTGAGAGGGCAGGTTAAAGCTCGACTTCATTTTTCGTTTGATCCGCATTAGAGAAACTTCTCGCTGGCGGCGTGAGACCGGGGGAGATCCCGGTGAGGTCTCCCCACGTAAACGGAGAAAAAAGTCCTGATAAGAAATTGGATGTGGTGTAGGGCCAAAAAAATGAGGACACTTGGATAACAAGCTCAAATTTGTCTCTAATGGCGGTCGATTTCACTCCTAAGTGTCGGAGAAAGTTCTATTTTTTAACAAAACGTATTGTGTGTGAAAATCAAATATAGGGGAGAGGGCCCAATAGTCGTGCGGGGTCTAATAGTCGCGCATCCAATCGTAAATATAATACCCAATAGTCGTTTATATAATGTCCAATAGTTGTAAAACAAAATGTATGCTTTTGATCTAAAAAGCAACCAATCATGTGATACCACATCAGCGCTCAACTACTCATGATGTAATGCACGAGAATTGGTCTCACTATTTTTTGGGGCCTTTTTGGACACCTTGACAAAAATGCATGCTGATGTGGCGTCATATTTGATGATGTGGCCCTGTAACCTTAGTTATAAGTAGAGAACTTGCCAAGTAACCTGCTGTAAAAAATTGGGAGTGATTTGAAATTTCGACGTAGGATAATTAGAAGCACGAAGTTAGGGTGCATGACTACTGGGCCCTCTCCCCTACCTGAAACGCAGGCTCATTAAACAAATTGTTTCTGGAAATCTCTATTTTTAGAATGATTAAATGAGCTGTTAATTTATTTTTTGTGAGAATTAATCAAATGTATACAAGCTTTACACACCGTCATGAACAGACACGCAAAATGCAATAAATCTTCCATTCTCTGAGCTGTGGACCATGATCACACACCTCTCAACTTTATGAGCATGGAGCGCACCTAGCTTTTTCTTTTTAGTAAATATTCTCTTGCATTGCTAAAGAAAAAGCACAAACAATAGAAAGCAAGTCGTGCAATCAATTCTTAAGATTCCCTCACCATCAAAGCCTGCAAAAAGGGATTTCTTTTCACAGAATAGCTGCAAATTTCAATTATCTTTGCCATTTTTGAACACTTGCTTCAGAAAGGAAAGGAAAACCACAATGAAAGCCACTGCAGCTAGAAACCCTAAGATTATCGCTACAGTCTTCCCAGCGTCATCGTCGTTATCATCATGATGATCTACATTACAAAAATTCCCCAAATCTTTCCAACATTAGCGCATAAACTCCCCGTGCCACATTACAAATGGAACAGAGAGAACAGGCCAGGATTCCTTAATTAATAATAAAAAAATGCAAATACAAAAGAATTAACGAAAATAATTTTGTTATTTAATATCACCAGAAGAATTGGAATTCTCATTTCAGAAAAACGCATCCAGCGAATACCGCGCATAACACCTTTTATGGAATTGGATTCAGGAATAATGTATTGCTAGTTCAATTAAAATGAGTTATTCTTCTATATTTATGGAAAATTAGATATTTAGTTGTGTTTTCTAATTTTAATATGGATCTAGAAATGGTAATTGCAAGGCTATAGTTTGAAATATTTATGAAATTCTTTGGTTATCTTCCTAATTATAGGTTATGTAAAAGAAAAACAAATAAGGCACCTATCAACTAGATTAGATCAATCTCCAAGTCAAATATCTTTAAACAAAATAGTTAGTTTATGCCTAATTTTTAGAGCACTCACACTTCTAAAACGTTGATATAGCTAATTTGTTGTTGTTGTTCTTTGATGATGTCAAGTTGGGATCTAGTGGAATAAAAGTGGGATATGTGTGATCACTCTCTTTGATTGTGAAGGATATATTGTAAGACATTCAATTGTACGACGCTTTACAATCTTAATATAATTTTAACTATTTGTATATATACAACCATATTATTATATTGTTTAAATATTGTAGCTCATTACCTCAAATTTTTTTTTACTATAATAGCTTTTATATAATTCAACTTTTTTCAATATCAGAAAATAAACCTACCATCATATCAATTTCTAAATTTAAACCCTATACAATCTTTAAAGTGGATCTACTAATCTCATTGTTTACTGTCTCATTCTTATTTAACTTCTAAATTAATGTAGTGTGTTTTTTCTTCCATACTTATTTACTAAAATAAATAAATTTAACATTATCCCTTCTTGTTTCAGGGTTTTATCTTCAAACAAATCAAGCTATACACGTCGACGACACTTTTTTTCAATTAGATTGATCATTACCGACAAGAAAATAGTACATATGTAATTTCCTCGAAGCTGTGTTCCCCCACTGGAACGCTGGCAGTCAAAGTCGGCCGAACACAGCCTTTCCTCGATTGTGTGCTCCCCACGCTATATAGCTCAATATACAGCGGATTTCCCCAAACCAAACAGATAATCCTGCCTGAGGTCTGTTGCATACTTCTTGGTAATGGAGCAATGGATTGCAAAAATATGGTCATTAATCGGCCTTTTCACTCTGCTACAGAACATTCTTCCCCAACACCTGCACAAAATCTTAATGGACTGGTTATCATCTATCAAGGGTTATTTCAATCCTCCCCATCACCATCTGGAAATTCCAGAATTCAAAGACAGCTATGGAGTCAATGCCAACGATCTCTATGACGTCGTTGAGCGCTATCTCGACGGTGTGGATGGCATTATCCGAACTCGAAGACTGACTCTGTTTCGTGCCAGGAATTCTACCAATTTGGGGTTCTGCCCTTCGTTAGATGAGGGTGTGGAGGACAACTTCAGGGGAGTCAAGCTATGGTGGACTCACAGTGCCCTAGTTGAGGAGCGCAATGGAGGAAACGGCAATGGAACAAACGAGAGGCGGAGATTTACTCTCAAAGCAGAGCAGCCAGACAAAGAGTTTCTCTGCGCTTATATCGATCACATTACAAATCGCGCAGCAGAGCTTAATACGCTCAACAAAGATCTCACGCTGTATACCAATGCCGGGCATGCTCGTTGGTGTGAGGGATGGACAGGAGTCCCTTTCAAACATCCCTCGACTTTCGCCTCTCTCGCTCTCGATCCCCTGCTCAAGTCCAGAATTCTCAGAGATCTTGACCGCTTTAAGAGGGGAAGAGAGTTTTACAGACGAATTGGGCGTTCCTGGAAGCGCGGGTATCTTCTTTACGGGCCTCCTGGAACAGGGAAATCGAGCCTCATCGCTGCCATTGCTAACTACATGAGATACGATGTTTACGATCTCGAGCTCACTCAGGTGAATGACAACACCGAGCTCCGAACGCTTCTCACCCAAACGAAGGAGAAATCTGTGATTATTATCGAGGAAATTGACTGCTCGCTCAATCTGGGCGAGAGGGTTCCGAATCCTCTACTAGGCGATCAAGAAGAGCAAAAGAGGGGCATCACGTTGTCTGGTTTGCTCAATTTCACAGACGGCCTGTGGTCCTGCTGCGGCGAGGAGCGCATTATTGTGTTTACAACGAATCACAAGGAAATGCTTGATCCCGCCCTGCTCAGAAATGGGCGGATGGACATGCACATTCACCTCTCCTTCTGCACTTTCGACGCATTTAAATCTCTCGCCTTCAACTATTTGCAGATTGACGACCATCCTCTGTTTGCTGCAGTGAACAAGAAGATGGACTCGGGGGCGGAAATGACTTGTGCAGAAATTATAGAGGTTTTGATGAATAAAGTGGAGGAGCCCTCTGAAGCGCTGAATGATGTGATTTGCGCTCTGGATGCCAAGATTAAGGTAAAAGAGGAAATGCTAACATTTCCACCCACATCTCACCAACATGTGGAAGAAGAGCCTCAAAACTCCAAAACAAGAAAGAATTGTCACAAGGGATGTTCAAGAAAAAGGCAAGGTAAGTGCAGAGCGTGCAGGCGGAGTGAGTCCCACATTTTCAGCTGAGATAAATATTTGCGTTGACACGCGTGCAGGCGCACGACCTTCTTGTGATAGCGTAACAAAACAGCCAACAATAAAGTGCGTGTTACTTTATATCCACCAATTCTAATATGTATTATTACTTCTTTGTAAATGATAATGCTGGGGTCTATTCATTTAAAAAAAAAGTGTATATTATGTTGATATCTATTTATAAAAAACAAAAGTGTGTCGGCATTTTTAAAAAAAAATTGAAATTGAAATGTTAATGTGAATTTGAAAATTGTTTTGGCATTCTTGATCTAAAGTAGAAGACTAAAGCAACATGAAAATAAATGATAATGCTGATGTCTATTCATAAAAAATAAAAGTGCATGTTATGTTGATACCTATTCATAAAAAACAAAAGCGTGTGTTGACAGTCTTAAAAAAAAATGTTTTGAAATTGAAATGTTAGGTAATGGGAGTAGATAGATAACTATCCAAGCATAGGCGAATTTGAGAATTGTTTTGACATTTTTTATCTAAAGCAAAAGACTAAAGCAACATGAAAATTAAAAGCTAAATGGTTAAGTGTAAGATTTGTTAGGATATTGAATATTTTTTTAGGTTTGGGATGTTTCAAATTTTTAATTGTATAAGTTTTACATTTTTATGTCTTCTACGTTAGTGTTTAAATAATGAGTTTTATTGCATAGCTTACAATTCAAATAAAATCTTGAATAATCTTTTAATAATATATTCCACTAATTGCATTAGATCTTTGAGTAACTTATTGACACCTTTCTACAATAAGTTATCATCTCTTTAAGACAATGTTTTAATTTGGTCAACTTCAATATCTTATAGGGTGTTGTTTTTTTAGAGGGGGAACACCATGTTTGGGACCCCAAAATTGGGGTGCATTAGTCCCAAGATGAGGCACACCAAGGTTCTAAGGTACTTAGTCACAACAAGTGGGGTTTAAGGAGCAGGTCAGGTACAAGTATGGAATCAATATCCTAAAGAGTGTAGAATGAGACTTGGAGTCCCAAGTCCAAAAGATGGTGCAAGGGTCAGGTTTTGCATGGAAAAACTTGAGGCCCCCAAGTTGGGGCCAAAATGAGGGTTCAAATTTGAGGCTCAAAAGTGGGGCTTGTAGAGTGCCATGAGCAGAACACCTACATGGGTCCAAAATGGGGTGCTAGACTTGGTACCAATGCACCATGTGTACTAGGGATTGCACCAAGGTTCAAGATAGGATCTAGAATAGGGCTAAGATAGGGTCTAAGATAGAGTTCCAAAAAGTGGAACTTGACTTATAAGTGTGAACAATAGGTCCAAGGATGGAACAAAAGGGGACTATCATGATATTTTAAGAATCTATGATTCTTCTAGACTATATATTGTGGTGGTTGCCCACTAGTGCAAAAGTGGCACACCACAAGTTGTAGTGATTGCCTGAGGCTAAAATAGCAAACCAAAAATTATGGTCAAGGACAGAACAATGTGTTCCACTTTTTGGCCAAAGTAGGATATTGAAATCAACATTTTCACCAAAATTTCTTTTTATGAAACCTATAGAAACTAAACCATTAATAATTTGGAGATGATGTGAACTAGTGATTTGTGTGTGTGTGTGTGTGTGTGTGTGTGTATAATTGTATTTCTTTTACATAACTTTTAATAACTTATATTTTTTATAATAAACAACTTTTTTAGAGAGTGGTGTTTATGTTGTAATACATAAATTTTTATTGAAAGGATAAAATTATAGTTTTTAGAATATAGATTTGTAACAAAAATATTTAATGCATGGATATTGTTTCATAATTTTTTAATCAATTTTTGAAGTTAGAGTAATTATAATTTGGACATAGATGTTTGTTGTAACACAAAACTTTTTTTTATGTATTGCAATTAATTAATTAATTTTTTAGAATTTGTTTTCTTTATTTTTTATTTTTTTATTATGTGAAATAAATACCTTGATCTTTGGTGAAAAACCTACATTCACAAGAAATAAAATATAAATATAATAATAAAATTTAAAATATTTAAAATTATACTAAAGGGGTTGTATTTAACCCTCTTCAATTAAACCCCTTTAGATGCAAACCCTCAAGTCTTAAATCATTATTTAAAAAAAAAAAGTGTTTTCAAGGAAAAATTAGGATGTCCCAAGTTTGGGACCCATTATTGTGGGATGACCTAGTGGAAGACAAGTACCCTATTGCTATTGAGATGAGAATTATACAAGGTAATTTCCTTCCCTCCTTCCCATAAGTGAAGTGCCATGGTGGAGAGATCTAAGGAGGCACATAACCAACAATCAGATAGCAAGGTTATCACAGAGAGGGATGTGGCATTACATTAAGGAGTGGATTTGTGTTAAAAGGAGTGGAGCACGACCTACAACATTGCATAGGAGTTGGACTTGGAGTGGGTAAGTCTCCCTAAAGCCCGATTGATGGATTGGGGAGCACCAAGGAGAGAAATGTGACAATTTTGAGGAGACTTAGAGTCTTGAGGCTTTGGAATCCACGTGAAGAGCTACAACCAAGGGTGAGGTCAGAGCAAGACTACAACTTAAAGAGTGTGTGCAAACCTAGGGGTGGTAACTTGTAATTAAGCACTTGAGAAGTGACCTAGGCTAGTGATCAACAAAAGAGTTAAAATTGAATGTAGATTGGGCCGAGGGCCATTTTTCAATCAATAAATCTATCTATTTACCCCACTATGGTGTGTCAATATTTTGTGTGTATATATTGGTGGTGCATTGCATTGTGTACATAGCTTTTTATTTCTAGTCAATTGAATAGTGCATTGGTCTATTTGTGTGTGTAGGTTTTTGAGCTTGGGTGTGCAAAGGCATAGATTAACACTCATGATGCACTTCATTCACATGGACAAGTGAAGAAAAGAGTTTTGGTGTTGTATAAGGGAATGTCCCCATGATAATTGGTATTAGAGCTAGAGAGTAGATCCTCTGAGACCCATGAGTTGGGATTAGGATGCAAAAACTTGACATGGAGCTATAGGCATACCCAAGCTTTCTCCCCACACTATGGATGTGTGCATGATCTTTTTTTTTGCATATCTTCTTCAAAATGGACCTTTCAACCTCAGATTGACAGAGGCAACTTGAAGAATGGTTTAAGAATATAGAAGGAAATTAACCAAGTGAGCTCAAAAGAGGAGAGAGCTATCAAAGAGGGAAGTCAAAATAAGCAATGTATGGCAGTCATCAAGGGACAATCACAAGTAGAATAGAGTTTCATGAAGAAAGGACAACAATATATAGTGTTTTGTTTCTTAATGATTGTATTAATGACTTTTTTCATTGTACCCTGAAGTGAAGACCTCAAGAAACACAATGATAGTGCAAAACGAACAATCAAGGAGGTGGAAAATATGAGACTATTAGGGGGTAGCATTTGGAAATTATTGAGTATTTCAAGTTGAATGCAAATGATAATCAAAGAGGACAAGGTTTGAATAAGTACTAACTAAACACAAGACAAAGACGATTATGCAAACAACCAGATTGAAACTAATACCTAGCTATCTCCAACTTTTAGTCTTCTTCAAATGAACTCTCTCACTTGTCATAAATGAACATTTCAAGTTAAGTGGCCTATTTGTGCTCAACTATCATGCACTTACAAGTAGTTTTGACTAGTTTTAGAAGCCTGCCTAGATGCAGTTGGGGTTAAGAGAAGTTAGAGGCCTCAAATGAAGGAAATTTGGCATAGATACAGTAGTTCTAGTTGATTCCAAGACCCCACATGGTTATAGTATTAGTTGAGACAACTTTTTAGCATGCAAAAAATTAGTTAGGAGTAGTTCTAAGGCCTTTTTGTAGGGTTTTCTCTTGTGCATGACCCAAAGGTGATTCATCATTCAAAGTGGATAAGTTTTCAAGGAAAGAAGATAATCAGTTCAAGTTCTAGTTGACTTTTATCACAAGTTCAATAGCTAGAGTTTAGGATCAGTATTTTCTTTCAGTCGGAAAGAAAACTTCTTTTCTATATCTTCTTCTATTCTTCCTTTTTAGAGCTAGTTCTTTCCTTTTCTTGCATACACAACAAGTGCAGAGCATTATAACTCAGAAATTTTCAAATTATTTTTAGTTTAGAAGTATTTTTAGATGTAATAGCAAGATTCCTTTGAAATTCAAAAAAATTAGTAGTTCTTTCTATTACCCCAAAATTTGATCTTGTAAATTTTCAAATTTTCAGTGCATCTTATATCTTTCGGAGACTGCCAAATCATAAAAATAATTAATTTTGGAAATATGAAAGAGCTGATGTGAAATCCTTTTGCGAGCTTGATCCTAATCATATTCCAACTAATCTGGCCAATTTTCATGTCAAAAAGCTTTATTGTTTGCAAGATTTTTAACTTCACTTTTTCCCGTTGGTGATTTGCAAATAAAGTCAAAACCTAATTCTTGTGTTGTTGGAGATGAAAATATTTCTAAGTTTCTCTTAAAGGAACCCAATCTTCTCACTATTAAAATTTCATGAAAAACTGAGTTGGTGTGTGAGAGATATGAAAGTTTTAGTCTGCCTAGTTAAAGCATAGTTTCAAGAAAAATAAAGGATGCATTATCGTTGGAATTATTTCACGGAATTTAAATTGGTTTCAAGTGACATTCAAATATTATGAGGAATAAATTTTATAAGGTGGAAAATTTTGAGAAAGGCATGGTTATGAAGTTTATATTTTAGAATAAATTCCTTTATCTAAGGAGGGCCCCACCAATTCTTTGAGTGTTGGGGATTTTACAAGTTCCAAAACTCCATAAAGGCCTGACAATAAGGTTCTGAAGTTGGAAACGCCAGTGACTCGCTGAATTCTTTGTTATCGTGGATTTTAAAGGTTCCCTATCTCCCCATCATCTAACTCCTCTTGCTAGCATCCTCTCAGCCACAACCTACATTGGAGAAAGCCATGGATATCCATCAAAGCATCGAATCATGAACATAGGAAATTGGAGAAGTTGATTATTGGCTATAGAATTCCATATGACCCATTGATATAAGTCCATTCTTGTATGTTTACAGATTAAATATATTCTACACATTCTCACGACATATATTCTCTCAAGCGTGACACTTTAATTTGATCAACCAATCTAACCAACATTAAAGGCCAATGAGTCTTCTATACTGGTGGATACTCATCTACGAAGAACTCAAGAACATTTCTATTTTTGGATTCAAAGTCTTTTATCAACAGGTCATACGTAGGGTCTTATGACAGTATCCATGAGTCGAGCAAGGTTGTAGATTTGCACTTCATTTATTCAAATTGCACGGGTAGCTGACACAAGCCTTCTACCTCATATGGAGAAAATTGCTAGAGTCGTGGAAATCCTGGTTCATAGAGCCCGTGATCCATTTGATGAAATGCTTCAAAGAGATATTTTCTCATGATATTTAGTGGTGTGGATTGAGTATTGCTTCTTAAACAACACATTATATGCCACGATACATATATTGCAGTCTGTGAGGACAAGGACGAAGTAAAATAAGCCACCTAACCTCATGTCTCAGAGTTATCTTCTCATCAAATGCAATGGTTCCAAACAAATTTGCAGGTTTAGAAAAATCATCAAGAATCTAATTCTAAGTGCAAAAGCCTCCTCCAAAATCAATTAGAGATTTAGAAGCTCTAAATGAAAAATCAGGGATTCTTGTTGGTTGCATCAATACGAAGAAAAGAAACTCAAACTTAGGCATTTCAAATATGACCTATGATGTAATTAAGGAAGTCGATGAGATAAAGATCATAGGGAAATGATGGAATGATCTATTCTAGTTTACAGAATTGCATGATCAAAGTTTGGGATTGTTAAGCATCCAAAGGAAAGAATGACTAGTCATCAACAACTAACCAATCATGTATACTATTCTTAATGGGTCGTGGTAGCAAACGTCTCTTTGATAAATATGTAAAGTTGGGAAATGACTCTTATCAGGAAAGAAGTGCATGCTATCACATAAGATGAATCAACAAAGATTCTAGAATTTGAAGAGTTGTTTCTTTATAAAAGGGGCTCATAAAAGAAGTATACCAAAAAAGTGGAGAGAATGTTAAAAGAGTCTTTTAAAAGATAAGAAAGAAGTGAGTTTCAGGAAACGGTTTTAGGAACTAAATGGTCTTATCGGAGTGTATTATTTATTGTAAAAGTTTCTAAATGGGAGGGGCTCTTTCTTTTAGAGGCCTATGTTGCGGACAAGGAGTATTTTTTTTTATTTTAGCATTGTAAAGGGAGGGGGTAGTTTACTATTTTCAGTCATGGTCTCTTGTATAAGAATAAAGGGGGCTTTGGACTCTTCTTATTTTACCTAAGAAATAATGGAATTCATTTGAAACTTTGTGTTTATTTGGGTCTCCAGTGATTGTGGTTTTCTTAAGTTAATTATGATCTTTCTTGGGTGATTTCTTTCTGTTACATCAGATCATGAATGTGTTCATTTATTTACAGAGCCTTTGAATTTTGGTTCATTCAAAAATCTAAAATAGATTACTGCCTTTCCCTTTTTTATCATTGTTGTGGGTACTTTGATAAGTGAACTTTGAGTTACTTATTTTTGTGTCCCTTTGTTCATAAATTTGTTATTCACATCTGTGTCATACCGATGTATAGATGTTAGATTGCTTTTTTCTGCTTTCAAGTTAAAAGCATACCTAGGTTTATTTTAATTGTTTTCTATCATACGAAGGTGACTATGCCTTCCAAAATAAGCAAAGAGTCAGTGTAGAAAATCCTCACATCTAACTCAACTGTTGGTTCATTTTTTTCTTTCAATTTTGGACATTTTTGAGTCATTTTTAGAACTATTTTTGAAAGGAAAAAATATGAACTAACAAATTTTTTGACAACTTTATTGGGGAGAAAAAAAGACCAGTACCTTACTTGTTTCAGATATTTAATGGTTCCTTCCCAGAAATGAAGGTTGGCGACTCTATTTAATCAAGATATCTCTGAAATGGTTCAGTGCGAGGCAAAAAAAAAGAAATTAGCCTAAAGCCAGAAAAGGCCTACACCAACAATTGTAAAAAAAAAAGTTGGTTAGTGATGATGAAATACTCCAATAATTGTGGAATGAATTCAAAGAAAGCATCTCTGAAGCCAAAAATAAGAGGTTGCATCCGTCAAAAGATCACAAATCTTTACTATTGTTGGAAAAGGTACGTTGTAGATACTATTTGATTGAAGATTTAAAAAAAGAAATTCACCAGTTGCCATACGCAGTGAGGAATATGAAATGATCTAAAGAACCTAAAGATAATAATGTTCTTGCTAGTTCATATTTCTATTCTTCTTTCAATTTCTTTGTACTTGATGAGCAGATTGTTGTAGAGACATACATTACACCTTAGGAACTTATGAAAGAGTCTAATCAAATTAAAAGCAAAAAATAAGCAACTTCCATGGTGTGCATGCAAATGGGAGAAGTTGAAGCATCACTTGTTTCTCCTGAAAAAGAGGTATCACTTGAGGACTCTAAACTGTTTTAATTCCCAAGTGGTGTTTAGAAGCTTCGAATGATGAATTTCATTATGGAGTTGAGGATGAGAATGGTCATATTACTGAAGTTGGAATAGAAGCTTTCACTCACAACTCTGGAAACATTAAAAGAGGTATGAGGGTGCCATAATTTGAATTTCTTGATAAAAAGGTTAAGGAGGATAAATTACTGGAAAAAGAGATGCATGCATGTGAAAGTAGTTTGGTTGAACTGGCTAAAGGTGTGAATAATCTATACAGTCAATCCACTTGTTTTCTCAATGAAGATTTTTTTTGTGTAAAAGGAGAGAATGTGGATCCCGTAAAGTTTGACCCCATGTTTATAGAAAGTGATATTCAGGAGCCACAATCATCAGCTATACACCCAAAGATTGATTTTCCTTGTTGTTTGAAAAAGATTTTTTGATTTTTGATGATACTCTTGTGTGTCCAAATGAAGAAATGATTAATGTTGCATCTAAAAAGAATGTTGCAACAATAACTAAAATGGAGGAAAAATTGGAAGAACCTAAGAACACAATTAGTTGGGGAAAATTCAATGTATTATATGTGCCAATAGGGTTTTCTGAAAATTCAAAGGTTAGGCACAATCTCTTCTTTGACTTATTTGATTCTGAATCAGCTAAGGTGAATTCTTTATCTTTTTCCCATAATAAATATGGAGTAAACAAGTTTATTCCTGAGACTAGTTTTCAAAATGATGATGAACAAATGAGGGAAAATCAATTGAATACTGGATCTCATGATTTGGGTAGCTATTCGCAAGAGGAGAATCATATAGGTGTTAAATCTAAAATTTCAAATTGCTATGAACAAATAAAGAATGATCATTCTCAAGTTGCTAATATATGCTTAAAGGTTTTTGTTGATGGTTTTTTGTTCAAGAATGAAGTTGTTGATGATTTTTTAGCTAATGAAGTTGAAGGTATTGAATTAGTGCTCAAAGGAGACAAGTTGACTGAATTTATTATTAAAGAAAAAGAATTGGTTGAACTTCATTGGGTGATGATTTTGTGATTGGAAAAGCTAATAGCAATAATGATAAATCTACTTTTTGTTGAGAAGTTGATTTGAACCAAGGAACACAATATGATTTATTTCAAGAAGATGGTTCTATTCTATCTAAAGAAGATCAAGTGGAGGTATGACTGGTGGCTTTCAAAAGGCCACAAAGATATATGATGAAGAATGGATTTTTGGTTGTGAGTTTATACACAGGGGCTTCATGTATATGGTAAGTTGCCATTGGGCCTACATGTTATTTCTAAGTTTTCAAGTGTTTTGCAAGAGCACACTTGTTTTTCACAGTTGTTCTTATTTCTCCCATCCTGTCAATGGATTTGCATGAACATTAGGCTCTTTGGAGATAGGGTATTTTGACAATGTATATAGTAGGAAGTTTTGTTGTGTTTTAGCTTCTCTCATTTTTGGTTTGTGCCCTATTCTCCTCCACCCTTCTGCAAGTTGCACCCTATCTTCATGCTATTTCTTTGACTCTGTACCCAATGGACTTGGATTGGTCTACCCCAAATCTTCTAGAGTTCTTTGCATTTTCTACAAAAATACAGTCCCCAACTAGAGCCAATGTTACCCCAAAATTTGATCTTGTAAATTTTCAAATTTTTAGTGCATCAGGTATATCCTTCAGAGCCTTCCAAATCACAAAAACAATTAATTTTTCAAAACTAAAAGAGCAGATGTGAAATCCTTTTGTGAGCTTGATCCTAACCATACTCCAAATAATTTGCTTAGTTTTCATGTCAAAAAGCTCTATCATTTGCAATATTTTTAACTTCATTTTTTCTTGTTGGTGATTTGCAAATAAAATCAAAACCTGATTCTTGTGTTGTTGGAGATGAAAATATTTTTGGGTTTTTCTTAGAGGAACCTAATCTTCTTGCTGTCAAAATTTCATGAAAAATTGAGTTGGTATGTGAGAGATATGAAAGTTTTAGTCTACCTAGTTAAATCATAGTTTCAGGAAAAATAAAGGATGCATTATCGTTGGAATTATTTCATGGCATTTAAATCGGTTTCAAGTGACATTCAAATATTATGAGGAATTAATTTTTCTAAGGTGGAATAATTTTGAGAAAGGCATGGTTATGAAGTTTATATTTTAGAAAAAATACCTTTATCTAAGGAGAGCCCCACCAATTCTTCCAGTGTTGGGAATTTTACATGTTCCAAAACTCCATAAAGGCTCAACAACAAGGTTCTAAAGCTGCAAATGTCTGTGACTCACCAAATTCTTTGTTATATGGGATTTCATAGGTTCCCTAACTGCCCATCATCTGAATCCTCTTGCTAGCATCCTCTCAGCCACGACTTGCATTGGAGAAAGCCATGGATATCCATCAAAGCATCAAATCATGAACACAAGAAATTGGAGAAGTTGATTATTGGCTAAAGAATGCCATATGACCCATTGATATAAGTCCTTGCTTGTATGTTTATAGATTAAATCTATTCTACACATTCTCACAACATATATTCTCTCAGGTGTGACACTTTAATCCAATCAACCAATCTAACCAACATTGAAGGCCAATGAGTCTTCTATACTAGCGAATACTCATACATGAAGAGTTCAGGAATATTTATATTTGTGGATTCAAAGTCTTTTATCAACAAGTCATACTTAGGTTCTTATGATAGTATCCATGAGTTGATCAAGGTTGTAGATTTGCACTTCATTTATTCAAATCACACAGGCAGCTGACACAATCCTTCTACCTCACATGCAGAAAATTTCTAGAGTCGCAACAATCCCAGTTCATAGAACCTGTGACCCATTTGATGACATTCTTCAAAGAGATATTTTCTCATGATATTTAGTGGTGTGTATTGAGTATTGCTTCCAAAACAACACATTATATGCCATGATACATATGTTGCAGTCTGTGAGGATAGGGACGGAGTAAAATAAGCAAAATTGATTATTTTAGAAAATTTGAGATAGAAAATGGTAACAAAGCAATCATCCTCAGAAGCTCTAAATGAAAAATTAGGGATTCTTGTTGGCTTCATCAATACGAAGAAAAGAAACTCAAACTTAGACATTTCAAATATGACCTATGATGTAATTAAGGAAGCCGATGAGTCAAAGATAGGGAAATGAGGGAATGATCTATTCCAGTTTACAGAATTGCACGATCAAAGTTTGGTTTCGTTAAGCATCCAAAGGCAATAATGACTGGTCATCAACAACTTACCAATCAATATATACTATTCTTAATGGGTTGTGGTAGCAAATGTTTCTTTGATAAATCTATAAAGTTGGGAATGACACTCCTCAAGAAAGAAGTGAATGTTATCACATAAGATGAATCAACACAGATTCTAGAATTTGAAGAGTTGTTTCTTTATAAAAGGGGCTCATAAAAGAAGTATACCAAAAAAATAGAGAGAAGTTTCAAAGAGTTGTTTAAAAGATAAGAAAGAAAAAATGAGTTTCAAGAAACGATTTTAGGAACCGAATGGTCTCATCAGAGGGTATTGTTTCTTGTAAAAGTTTCTAAATGAGAGGGGGGCTCTTTCTTTCGGAGGCCTATGCTGCAAAGGAGTATTTTTCTGATTTTAGCATTATAAAGGGAAGGGGTAGCTTACTATTTTCAGTCATGGTCTCTTCTATACGATTAAAGGGGGCTTTGGACTCTTCTGATTTTACCTGAGAAATAATGGAAATCATTTGAAACTTTTTTTTTATTTGGGTCTCTGGTGATTGTGGTTTTCTTACATTAATTATAATCTTTCTTGGGTGATTTCTTTCTGTTACCTAAAATTATGAATGTGTTCATTTATTTATAGAGCCTTTGAATTCTGGTTCATTCATAAATCTAAAACAAATTACTATGTCTTTCCCTTGTTTATCATTGTTGTGGGTACTTTGATAAGTGAACTTTGAGTTACTTATTTTTGTGTCCCTTTGTTCATAAATGTGTTATTTGCATCTGTGTCATAGCGATGTATAGATGTTAGATTGGCTTTTCTGCTTTCAGGTTAAAATCATACATAGTTTTATTTTAATTGTTTTCTATCATACGAAGGCTGAGTCAATTTTAGAACTATTTTCAAAAGGAAAAAATCTGAACTAACACTTTCTCAAAAATATTATTTTTCAATGTGGAAAATCAATGATTTGATGCACTTATTGTGTTTCTTCATTAAACGTTTAAATATGTCTTGTTTATGCACTATGAAAGCATAAGAATACATGTTAAATACAGGTTATGAATTGTGTAAAATTTTTCCAATAGTTGGAGTTGTGAAAACGTGTTTTCCTTCAAACAACAACTAAACACAAATCTTCTCATAAAACATTTATGTATTTCATGATTATTTTTGAGTTATGAGAAAACAAAAAAAAATACAAACTTGGTTGTGAGTTTAGAGTAGCTAGTAGAGTTTAAAAATTGGTGCATCACCTTCTAGGATTAGAAATATTTCCATTTTAGTTCTTCTTCCCATTTTCCCAATCAATTTCAATAGTTTTTAAGAGCTTTTCAAAGGGAACTAGCCCATAATTTAGAGGTTCATCCTCATTTTAGGCAACCCACAGGCCCGAGGATGTCCCCATGTTGCACAGGATTGTCAAGCTTTAAAGCTTACCATTCGGGGTGCAATCCTTCGTGACAACAATTTTTGGCATGCCTAGTGGTACTCTTTGAACTCTCACAATTCAAGGCTCATCCTATCATTGTTGGTTTTGGTGTGTACATCATCATTTTTTTTCTTTTGGAGGCAATATTCTTACACACCTAGCGACTAGAAGTTTTAATCTACTGGTTTCAAGCAAACTAAAGTGTTGGTATGTTTACTTTTTGAAGAAAAGAAGTTGCATTTTATTTTATTTCAAAGTAGTTTCCAAGTTTTCAATGCCTTAACATGTCATATTTTCATGGAAAAAATATCTTTCCACTTCCATTTCATGAAAATCCTACCCATATACCTCCTTATCAAACATATCAAGTTGAGCATGCAACTGATGTTAGACCAAATCTTTTTACTACACAAAAAAACTCACATGTTCAATATATGTTTACCACGCACCCATACCCTCTTAGTCTCCTTGGAAACCTACATATGCTCAAAATCAGCCCCAGGAAGCCCATTTTGTTTCCAACCAGCATGGGTATTATCCCAATCAAACTCCAAGTATTGAAGACATGAGCTTTAGGGATATAAGGTTACACTTTGAAAGGTAGTTAAGTGAGATTGGAGGAAATCAAGGGTATGAAGGAGATCTATAACTAAGGAAAAAAGTTAGGTTAGCATGAAATAAAATGCATAAAAGAAACCCAACTAAACAATGAAGTACAATGGAGTAAAAATGCATAAAATAAAGGAAAAGCTTCACCAAACAGCCTTCATGCCCTCCATGATTAACCTTCATTGCCCTTCTCCATTTGCTGCAAAATGATTTTTTCCCTCAGCTTTTTGTGAGCAACTATTGACCTATGACAAAGCCTTAAGCAAATATTGAAGGATTGTAATATTGCTACAAATGCACTCAAGCAAGTTTAAAGTATGCAGAAAATATAAAGTTATTCCAACACAAATTCAAGAGGTATGAAGTCTAAAGTAGTCAAACGAGGTTGAAATTTCTTTTTTATAGAAACGTCAATTTTGGATGAATGGCCAGGATTGTCAGTTGAGAAATTCCCTAAGATCAAAGGTTGAAATCAAATGTGACAACCAATAATTAGGGTTGGGGAAATATTAGGGTAAAATTTGAAATAAAGGGTTGGGATTGCATACCCCAAGCTAGCCACACCATTTTTGTAGTTAAGTTTTGAGGCCTAGGGAAGAGAGGTCAAGCATCAAACATCTATTTTGACTAGAGGGGATCCATGGAGATTCAAGAATAAAGGTCAAGAGGTAGTGGTAGAGGGTCAAAGTTTGAGATAAAACCTTACTGTCCTATAGATAGTGTGAACGGGTGAAAATACGTGTTAGAAAACGGGCAGCAAACAAAAGAGTGCAAACAACAAATATAAACACCTTACACCTCAAGATTGGGCAATGATTAACTTAACAAAACAAAATGGAACATTTTACCTTGTTGAGTTTTCCTTTGGTTGGTCCTTCGATCTTTGATGTTGTATGCTCCTTTGATGGTGGATTATGGGGATGCAAGATGGTTGAAGTTGGGTAACAATGGAAGTAAATGCTATGGTGAGTGCAAGAAAATGATAAATTTGACTAAGTATGGCTCAAATGGAAAATTTGCAAGAGTTTGGCTAGCACAATGATTTCCTCCTAAAATGAGAGAAAAGAGGGGGTATTTATAGAGAATTTTGGATTATCTAGGTAAATGGATAGTTGAGATTAAGCCAACATGGTCAAGATGTAGGGCTATGGTGAATTGAGGACTCACAAGCCTTCACATCTTGACATGTGGCATGAAAAAGATGATGTGTAAATGAGTTGGAAGGAGAGTACATGACATGGAGGTACTACATAGTACCTTGAGATTTGGACAAGATATCGTAAAAGAGGTCCTTGTCTCCATGTGGGTGAGAGGACATGTGAGGAATTAAAAATTCCTCAAATATCCACATGGGAATGAGAGAAGGAATTTAAAATTCCTTGGAATGCATTGGGGGATTAGATGTGAATTAAAAATTCACATGGAGAAGGGGGTGCCTTCTTCAAAAGGAGAAAGCCTTTAATAAGGTTGACCTAGGACACATTCCATAAATGACATGGAGATTAGGTTGACCTAATTAAGTGATTAAGACCTTGTGCAAGTACCTGATTAGACAAATTAATGACAGATTAGAGGCAAGTGGGAAATTATGGAGGATGCGACCCTAATGATGATTAGGGGTGTGCACATATAATTTAATTATGATTAGAAGATGGTTAGATGGATAAGAGAGATTATAGGCTAACTTGTAAAAGTTGGAGGATGTGACACATCCTAATCAAGGATTAGGCATGTGCACATCCCTAATGATGAGATTAGGAGATTAAGAAATATTTATTTAATTCATTTGATGAAAAGGAGGATTAAAGAGATAAGGTATTTATTTATTAATTAAATACCTTAGGGATTTGGCAGAATTAAGGATATTAATTAAATAATAGTGATATTACAAAAGGGGATAAATTTGGATAAATTGAGTGTCTATAGATAGAATCAAAGGAACTAAGATAACCTTGAGGACTAGAGATAGAGTCAATTATTTGGATAGCAAGGTTACATCCTTGGAGGACATAGATACTTTGAAATGGTTGGATGTACACTAGAAGATGTGGTTAAGTTCCTCCACATTTAGTTAGCTATTGAGATTTGATAACACCCAAAACTAGAAGATGAGATCAAGTTCTTGAAGGGGATCATTTAACAAGGTGGAATGAAGGCAAGGCACAAAGACAAACCCCCAAACCCTTATGAAGGACATAGGGATGAACTTGTAGGACATGGGTTAGTTTTTGGATACTTTGGTAGGATATTCAAATGAGACAAAGGTGAGAATTTCTACCACTTTCTTATCATGGAGTGCCAAGCTTTTGTGGAGAACTAGAGATGAATATTTAAGGGGAGGCAAGCCAATGGTGAAGGTAGAAAAATGGGACGAGTTGCAAGGAGCTCTTATGGATCAATTCTAACTTGGGAACTCTACCTAGTAGGCCAGGGTGCAACTTATAAACTTGAAAGAGAGTGGGAGAATTAGGGATTGCATAAAAAACTTGATGTTGGACAAATCAAGGACATGTCTAAGGTTCAGACAAGTTGTATTATTTTATGACATGTCTCACATTGTGTGCTCAATAGGTTCTCAAGCACCTAAATGTGTAGACCCTTATAGAGGCTATTGTAGTAGCAAACCAACTCTTAGATTTAAACATGACCTTCAAAAGGAAATTTTCAATGGGTCTATTTCTCACAATAAGGATAAGAAGACACCCTTGAAAAAGGATGGGGGTAAGTCCAAGGAGAAACCTAATTGATATTCAAACACAAAGACAAGTGGGACTCAGAAGTCCATAGCTCCTAAGAAGCAATGTGGTTATTCCATTTGTGGGAACCTAAATAATTGAGCTAGGGATTATCCAAAAATACAAAGGTTGAGTTTTATGGCACAAATATCAAATATAGAGAAAGATGGGTCAAGTTCAGCAATGGGAGTGATCAATAATTTGAGTGATATGAATGCATAGGGTCAGTCGAAGGCTAGTGTAGCCAAACTAGAGAAGAAGAATCTAGGTTGTGCTATGTGGAATTCCAACTAAACAGAAAGAGTAAATTTGGGATGGTAGACTCAGAATCCACTCACAATTATATCTTGGTAAGGAGAGAAATAGAATTAGGGATCAAGGTGCAACCAAGCACAAGATCATTTAAATTTATGAACTCGCTAGCTAGGAAAATAATTGTTATCAAGGACATGGAAAGTGGGTGTGTGACAAGGCTATATGGATCTAATGGCAGTTGAAATGGATGACTTTGAACTGATATTAGGATAGGAATTTCTAAGAGTGGGAAGAGTTGTAGTGATTCCTTACCTAGATTCTTTGATGTTTTTGGATCCTTAATAAACATGCATGGCGAAAACTATAAAGAAGAGACAGTCAGGAAAGGTTTAGGTGGTCTCAACTTTGTGAACAAAGAAGGTAGTGAAGAAGAAGAATGAGGAACCAATATTCCTAGCTATACTACTTGCGAGTTGGGATGAATAAGATGAGGTGTAAGAAGCACACATCCCAATAAAATTAGAGGAGATAATCATTGTATTTGGGATGTCATGCCTATAAAAGTGTATCCATAAATTCCACATGAAGGGTTATTGATAACAAGATTTAGCTAGAACTGGGGGCAAGGTCTCTAGCCTAAGCACCATATAGGTTGTCTAGTCCAAAATTGTCAAACTTAAGAAGTAATTGAAGGAATTTCTTGAGGTAGGTTACATAAGATCATCTTGTTCTCTATATTAGTCATCTATCTTATTTCAAAAGAAGAAATGTGGGATATTGAGACTATGTGTGAACTTGAAGGCCCTAAATGAGTTGAACATAAAGAAAAAATATCCCCTACCTCTTCTAGTAAGTTGCTTTGGTTGCTTGTTTTGGGCAAGGGTTTTCAGTAAACTAGATCTAAATCATTGGTACTATAAAGTGAGGATAGTGCTTGGGGATGAAGAGAAAGTTGCATGTGTGACTAATTATGGGTTATACGAATTCATGGTGATGACCTTTGGGCTTTACAATTCACTAGATACATTTTTCACACTCATGAATGATTTGTTCATACCACTATTAGATAAGTCTATTGTAGTGTACTTGGATGACATATTGGTCTACAACAAGAATATATAAGAGGTCAAGCAACACTTGGAAGAGGTTTTTAGTTTATTAGGGAGCACAAGTTGAATTTCAAGAAAGAATTTTTTATTTTCTCAAGAAGAGGTGCACATTATTGGAAAAGGGAAGATTCGTCTAGATCTAGAGAAACTAAGGGTAATAAGAGACTTGGATCCTTTGTAGATTGTCCATGAGGTGACGCAGTTTTTGGGTTTGGAAAAGTACTATCAAAAGCTAGTTGAAGGGCACTCTAAGTGATTTTGTGCCCCTGAAATACATTATCGAGAAGGAAAAAAATAGAAGTGGATAGACAACTACCATATGTAATTTGAGACACTTGAGGAGAGACTAACTACATCACTTGATTTCATAATATTTGAGGTGCAAAGTGATGCTTCAGACTATGTTGTTGGAGGGGTGTTGATGTAGGATGGACATCCAATAGCTTATGAGTCAAGTAAGTTGAAAGAAAAGGAAAATAACTACTCTAACCATGAGAAAGAGATGAGTGAGATCATCCATTGTCTCAAGAATTGAAGAAACCATTTTTTGGGGATCTAATTTTTTGTGAAGATAGAAAATGTTTCTTCAGCCTATTTTAAGACTCAGGTAAAGTTAACTCCAAAGGAGGCTAGGTGGAAAGATTTCTTAATATATTTTTATTTTGAAATCATCTACAATCCAAGAAAGAATAATGTGATAAAGGATTCTCTAAGTAGGAAGGCTCAGTTAGTTGCAGTGGAAGAAGTGGTGCTAGAGGCAGATCTAGGGGAAACTTGTGTGGCATTTTCCAATGAGGTATTTGAGTCCATCAAATAGGGATTGAAGATGGATATTCAAGTAGAAGAGCTCTTCAAACAAGAAAAAGAGGGAAGGACTTAGAATTTCAATGTAAAGGATGGATTGTTGGTATTTTCCAAGGATAGATTCTATATTCCCAAATGGAAGATTTTGAGGAGGGATTTTCTCAATGAGTGTCATGACAACATGTGGGTTGGGAACTCAAGGTATAAGAGGACCCTCACACTACTAGAAAGAGGCTTCTACTATTCAAAGATGACATGAGATGTTGATGAGTATGTTAGAATTTGCATCATACACTAGCAAGAAAATGTTGTGACTAGGCCTCCAAGAGGTCTACTCCAACCCCTACTTGTTCTAGTTAGACCACAAGCAAGTGTGAGCATGGATTTCATAACATGTTTTCCTAAGGTGGATGGTTCAACAATATCATGGTGGTTGTTAATAGGTTCTCAAAGTATGCCATATTTGTTTTGTGTAAGGAACTATGCAAGGAAAAGGATGTAGCATACCACCTTTTTAGGAATTTTGTGAAGGTTTAGGTTGTTCTACTAAGCATCGTTAGTGGCAGGGATGCTCACTTCACTAGTGTCTTTTAGAAGGAGTTGTTCAAGCTAATGGGGAAAAAGTTGCTAATGTCTACCAGTCATCACCTATAAAAAAATAGACATCTAGCTAAAAGGATAAATAGGATCTTGGAGGATTACCTAAAGCACTTTGTTTGCTTAGACTAGTCCAATTGGTTGCTTGCTTATTACACCCAACATAGTTTAGCTACAACATGCAAAAGAGTGCATCAAATTAGTTTTCTCCATTTGAGTTGGCAACAAGACAACAATCATTGAATCCTCATACAATGATGAGTGGATACTTTGGGTAGTGTCCAATACAAGGGATAGATTGAGAAATTGGTAGGAGGGTCTATGTAGGATCATGAAGAGCCAAACATTGGTGATGCAAAAAAATGTGACATGAGGAAGTGAAAAGCGCATAAATTGCATTTGAATTTTTGGTTGGGTTGGTAAAAAGTACATTTTGCTATGGTAAAACCAAAGCAAAATGGATATCCACGTTTAAAAAATAGATATCAATTAATAATAGATATCTGATACGAAAAAAGTCATATCGACTCGAAAATAGATATTTGATATCAATATCGGATATCTGTTACTAGTTATATTTTAAATAATATAATATCACTAATATAATATCAAATTTTCATATTAATATTAATACATAAAAATATATATTAATATTAATATTAATACGTACAATTTTTTATATATTAATATCCATTTTGTAAGAGAAATGGATATTTGTTATTTCTAGCCATGTTATATTAATATAAAATATAAAATATAATTCTATTCACATTATCTATTAATATATATTATATATAGTATCAATATATTATACTTAATATTATATAATGGGCTCCTAGCAAAGAACTATTTGATGTCTTGGATGATGGTCAGAAGGTTTTGGTGAGTGTTGTGGAGGTTGTTAAAATCTTGAAGAAAATGTAGTGTTGCTATTTGGGATCCTCCGTTTTGGTTGACGTTTTGTTGTTGGTTCGCTGCGTATGGGTTGATATATACTTTATGTAGTTTTCTTTAGTTTCGACTACTTTTTGTTGTAAAGGGTTTTGGGCCCCTTCAAAACCTATTTTTTACCTCTAATCAAAAAATATAATATTATAATATTATATTATATATACTATAATATATATAATATAATATAATAAAAATAATATTATATATATTATTATATAATATATTTAATATTATATTATTTATATATAATAATATATTAATTTTAATGTGAAGGGAAAATATGCATTTGTCAATAATGGATATTTATTACCCACTAATTGATTTCCGTTACTTAAAGCTCACAACAGACTGCGCTTGGCTTTGTAGAAGCATGATGCAAAAAACTGATATATGTTATATCAAAATTTAAAAAATTATAATATATTGAATATTATATTATATAATATGTATTATATGATATACAATATATAAAAATTACATTTATTATTATTATTAATATATGTAGACACTAAAAAATGTCCTGAATGATATCATACACTCGAATCAAGTATACTAACACCATTTCATCATTAAACCCATCCTCTTTTCACTTAATTAATTAAATTATCCTAGCTAATTAATTAATGGCACCATTTTCATCTATTAACCTAATTGATCTAATCAGGATAATTCACCCCCTTTCATGCTAACTTTTCATCCAATTAAATTAAATACATCAATTTATTTAATTTAATCCCTAAAATCTTCTTATTTAATTGAATTAACTTTAAATTATTTCATTAAATATCATTTCACTTTTCCCCTTTCATTAAATCAATTTATTTAATGAAAATCATATAATTCCCCTACTTGCATGATTAAACCTTTGTTTAATTAGAAATTACTAATTAATCTAATCCCCTCACTTGCAAGGGAATATTCCTCCTTTGCAAATTCCTCCAGAAGGAATATTTCCCCTTTTGTAGATTAAAACTTTCTTTTAACTGCTAAAATATCTATTTTCCGCACCCATGAGAATATTCCAAAGAATATTATCTTTCCTCACTCATTTAAAAAAGGAGAATATTCCTTTTCTAACAAACTTACTTGACTTCTTGAGCAAGTTAACTTGAAACCTCTTGTGCATGTTAACTTGTGACCTATTCGGCAAGTTGAAAGTGTGTTTGTTTGAACAAAGGATAACCCTTTATTAAATCTCATCATTGATTTCACTCATTGATGAGAATCCATGATCCATGCCTCCAACTTCTTCCATCTTTAACCATTGATTAACCTTTTTGATCTGAACCTTCCATTTCTCATTTGCTCTCCTATAAATAGGTCACTATTTGGAGACAAATGGATCCATCTTTTTTAGAGAAAACTCATGTTGTTGAAATCACTCACACTCACACTCACTTTTAACATTTACTTAAGGGTGATCCCACAATAGTGGTTTACAATTTTTGGCCAAACTGAACACTGGTATTTTTTTTTAAACACAATCTCCACATTTGGGCACCTATAGCGATTAAACCGTAAAGAATTTGAAGATGATGCAAACTAGAGTCTT
>VDFB02341132.1:0-33237 GCA_007258455.2 Sequoia sempervirens | reverse complement strand
TAATTCTATATCCATACGGGATTATCATTTCATTGTATATCTATATGGGAACTTGTCAATTATAGGGAAAAATTTGCAAGAAGCTTCAAACTCGAGCAACTGAATTGATTCTTATAAATATATTTCTCTAGTTCCAATAAAGAGTGTCCTTCACTAAGAAGCATATAAGGGATTTTATAGTTCTGCATCTTTTAGACCCATCTACGGCAATTCCATTGGATAAAGTTGTTCAAGTGTGAAAGCTTTGCTCCAAAAATCAGCTCTTTCTTACTTACTAATGCTCACAAATAACCATCTCTTTCAGAATAATACCATAGTATTTGCTGATTTCCACAATAATACAATACAACGACAAAGAAAAAAATAATATACTACAAATACTGAATTTGGATTAAAAAACCCATTAAACTATCATGCTCGCAGGGTAGTCCTTCATATGTAGTTCTAAGCTCTCTTCTTGGTGCAGAAAAAACTTTGTAGGGTACTAAAGCTACTACCCAACACAACCAAACTATAGTGTTGGAAAAGTGTCGTCCTTCCAGAGCATAATTCTTAGCTCTATTCTATGTGCATAAAAAACTTTGTGGGCTAATACAGCTACTACCAACACTAGTTTTTGGTTGCCTCGCAAGGGCACCTCTCAAACTCCACATACAGCATTGCCTACAAAAATCAGACAACCTAAGAGCCCTACAAAGCGAAGCACATAAACAAACACTTTTTTAAACACGTGAATTAAAAAAATGGATCAAATAATAAAATATATGACCATGGAATGTCGGACACTACTCTGTTTACTGTACAAATTTTGGCGCAATATTGAAAAACATGTTTCTCAAATTCAGCTTCTATAGGCTGTAATATTAAGGTAAACTTGAATAAAATGATATCAATTGGCTCGGTGTATTCAAAGTTTTCATACTTGCACCTACTGAAAAGCAAACGCAACACCAAAAACTGCAATTTGGATTCTCTACCAATGGCACACGTATTGGAAAATCCAAGTAATAATGCAGAAAAAAGTATAAAAAAACAAGAAGATAAAATGTCTAAGGTTTCGGAACTTACAAATTCCATAAACCCCTGATTGCGATTCGGTCCAACATTGAGCATCGTGTTGACAATTTTCCCAAATGGCTTCCCTAATTCAATGAGCTCCTCCTCCGTGCATTCCCACGGCAAATTTCTAAGGTGCAGAACCTTCACTGGCGGTTGAGTGTTCCGGAACTGCGGCTGCCCAGCAGTCGATCCCATGTTCTCAAAATTTAACGCCCTTCAAAAATCAAACCTATATCATCACTATAAACATTCAGACAATGAATCATCAAATACTGTTAAGAGTTCAAGACAAAAAAGTTTGAAAAGTGCTCTTATAATTTGAGTCCTAAAACCATGCCTTTGATATTCGTATCCTGTAAAAATTGAAACCCTATAATCAAAAAATACAAAACCCTTCCAAACCCTAAGAAAATTCCAACCCTCGAACTTTGAAAATCATAAGAGTTCTGCATAGAAATAGATAAACCTAAGCTCTTGAATGGAAGCCCGATTTTCGACGCGGAAATAATTATGAGATAAATAGAAACCGGAGTGCTACTTGGTGTTTAGTTTGTATAAAAAATATTTAGCAAACTACATTTTAAGATTCAATGGTATGCCCATAGGTACATATACCAGCACTTGGACATGGCAATGGTTAAAAAAATGATTTTTTTTAAATAAAGTTTGTTTGAATTTCAAATTATTACATTTCTTCAAAACAAAAACAAAAACAAAAACAAAAAGATAAGATAAAATAGATTGTCGTTAATTTTTTATTTTTCTTTAGTCCGAAATTAAGATTAGTATATATTTTATGTTGAACAAAATTTTATAAGAGTATCTTTTTGTCTTTATAGATGTTATGTCGTGTTACAAGATGAGTTTGATGCAACTTATCTTTTAAATTGTTGTTCCTATACATTAAAATAGAATGTTTTCATACAAAAATCATCAATTGTCTACCTCTACAAGATAGTCACTCTAATTGATCAGTATTAATCTTTTCTTTAGAAGAGGATAATTAGAAGAGTAAAACAAGGATTTTATTTTTTTTTACTTGAGAGAGCATGCAATAAATTTTACATACCTGAATCTACTATTATGAGAGCAATTATAAGCGAGCCTCTTCTTTCTTTTTGATAATATTGTAGAGAATTTTTCATTTTGGAGTAGCAAGTAAAGAGAATGTAGGCTCTATGTGAAGGTCTTTGATAGATATGACTTTGGACGTTGTTGTAAATGTGAGGCGTTGTCTTTCAGTTTTACCATTATCAACTGTGGCTTCATTTAGTGTAAGACCCTATGATTTGTGTATGTTGATAGCCCATACCATGGATAGTGGTATTTGTCTATGATTGTCTCATGATATAGGTTGTATTGGTGTAGTTTTTGGGTCTATCATCCCATGGTGAACCATTATAGTTTTCAAAGCTTATTCTAATGTATGTAGGCAATTATATGGTTTAGATCTAATGGGGTATACAATATCTTCAATCTCTCCAAGAGATCCATTTACAAGGCCATTTTGAATCCATAGCTTTGTTGTAAGCATGATGTGTGACATTTTCTTAGTAACACCTCTTGGGAAGTTGTTCATCATTATTATCAATGCTTGAATTATATAGTGCATTTATTGCAAAATTGAGTGCAACAAGTAGATTTAGTAGTTTTAGCATTTTTTTATCATGTAATGTTACTAACTTATTTGTAGCAAATAAGTGTTGTATCAATTGGTCAAAATATTCTTGTTTAATTGTTGTTAATTAAATGTTTATATTGGTCATTACCACTTCATAATCTTGTTGTGTTGGTTCTACATTGTGTATGTTATGTAACGTATGATGAAATTGTATTAAATTTTATTATTGCCTTGTTATCTAAATATTGTTTATAATGTAACAATTGTATTAACTTTGTGTCATAGATTTTTGCAGTTAAGTGTAATGAATATATAGGTTTGTTCATAACACGTGGTAGTTGGGCAAGGTCCCTTATAAGAATTATAGAAATTCCACCAAAGTAGAGATTTTTTGTTCAAGGATTACTTTATGTAACCTACTATTTATTTTTAATAATTTTTTTTGGCTAATCAAACTCATCTCGTTGATGGGGATTTATCATATGCTTGTCATGACTTCTTAAAATATTGTCAATATATATCTTTACAATGGTTTCATTTTTTTTAATTGGATTCTTGAGAACTACATGTATACTCAAGACTTGTATGTTAAATATTGCAATTCCTATTAGAGTGAGAACAAGGAGTGAGTTTACTCTTTCTAGTATTGTATTTTGAATTAAATTTCTTACGAAAATAATTAGACAAAATTATCTAATACCTTTAGTTCCTTGTTTGATCATACATTGCAATTATTTTGAGTAATTATCCATTGAGTGATTTGTAATAATAAAATTGTTAATTATTATTTTGATGCTAATATGTAGTGTTGGTTGTACAAATTTAAGGGGAAATGAATGTCTAGTTGGGACATACTATTTGTGTTTATAAATTAAATCACAGTGTCATGTAAATATTGCAAGTATGTATAGTTGGTGTTGTCATTGATGTCAACAAGCTTTGGCATTATCAGTGGTGTCAACTATATGAGAAGGAGATTGTTGCAAGAATGTGAGAAGTTGGTATTGAGTTGATGGTGTCTTTGATGATGCTTTGATTAGTTTCATCTTGTTGTCATTAGCAAGCTACTGGTGTCAACCTCTAGTGTTGCTTTGATAAGCTTCTACCTATGGATGTATGGTTGAGTTGCGATGTTGTAGTTGGCTTGGTGGTGATGAGGAAGTGTTAAAGATGTTGAGGATGTGTCTATGGTTCTTAGTTTCCAAGTGCTTTTGAGAAAATTTGAATAAGAAAAGGAAACAATATGTTACAGTGTTGTTTTATGTTGCAGAGTAGCAATTTGGTTTAGCTTTGTATCTCTTCTATGATTGAAGATATGCTTGTGTAGTTTGGATATGTTGATTAGAGGTGTTCAGAGGTGTTGCATCCAAAATTTGGTGTGCTAGATCATTGTGCAAAGGAAGTTGTGTTCACCAGTGTGTGAACTATGTATTGCAGAGGTGTATGGGAGAAATTTTCCTACTCTGCATTTCTTCGCAGATTGGTTTTAGGTCTTGCAGATCAGGAAGGGTGATGATATTGTTTGTATCTTTCTTCAGTTGATGTTGTTTGGGGTTTGTTGCTTCGAAAGTCAATTTCTTGAATTGTAGTGTATGGCATATTTATTTGAGTGTACTAAGTGTGTACATTCTTCAAGTGAAAGTTGTTGCGAAGGAATTTGTTGGTTTCCAAGATGTTTGTGAAATATTCTAGATTGTGTTAAAGTGTTATGTGGTGTATGCAAGTTGTCTTTGGATTTAAGGAAGTGTGTACTTAAATGTTTGATGGTGTTTACACAAGTTTGGTCGACCTTGGGTGTTTACGCTAACTACGAGAGTTGCTTTGATGTTTGTGGAAGTGTGGTGTGGCGTGTATGAATGGATTTAGGTCCTAGCTAAGGTGTGTTGTGGTATTCCTTCATTTCTTTCAACCATAGGAATATTTTTATGCCAATCTAATTTGAATTTACATAGTTGAGGTGCATAGCCGATCTTGGAGAATATTTTCAAGGATGAAGATGGTATAAATATGAGTTGATTTATTGAGGGATGATAAGATATATGTGTGTGATGAAAATTATGTAAATCATAGAGTTTTGAGGTGCAAATTTGTGCAGTACAATGTGAGCTTTCATGTGTTAGATTACTAGATGTAGTGAGCAAAAGGTGTCTAAAATCTTTAGTAAGACTGTGAAGGTGTTGGTGATGCAATGGTGGAATTTTCTATTGCATTGAGATGGATTTCTCATTATAACACTCTTCTCTATCTTCTCTTTTATTCTGGCAATGAGCCTTTCTTTCTTTTGGGTAGTGAGCCCTTTGCAATCGATATTGATATTACTTTATATTCTGAGCTAATCCTCACCATGGTTTTTCCCTTCTTGGGTTTTGCACGTAAATCTGGTGTTTCATTATGCATGTTGTTGCTTTGGTTCTATTTTTGTTATCTAATTTCATGATAAATCATTCTAAAAGATTAAGGGTTAATTGAATTAATGTGGATCTGAATGTTTGTGAGGGTTATGAAGTTTTAACGTACAACTGATTCACCCCCCCTCTCAATTGTCTTGCGCATTCAACAATAAATGTGTAGGAATATCATATCTTTCCTATTTGTTATTGTTGTCAAAATCATGTTGATCTAGCATTTCAAGTTCATTTAAATCAACGCAATTAGGAAGGACCATTTGAGATAATTACTCTAATTCATCCCTTTCTACAATATTCGGTGTATTAATCTTTTTATCAAAGAATAGTCTTCCTCTTTGCTATGCCTTGCATAACCACCCCATTTTATTATGGAACAAAATTGGTCCCCCTTTTCTTTTTGCTTTCGTCGCCTTTCATTGTTTGTTTGGGTCTTAGGAGTTCTTTTGCTTTCCTCCTAAGTTTGTCTTTCGTTTTGTCTGATCTGGTTCTGCCTCAACCAGAGTTGGGCTTCCTTTTTGTTAAAATTGAAGGCATGATGAACAATATATTTTATGCTTTCGTGACCACGCCGGAGGCATTTGTTGCGATTAAACCTACACTGATGACATCCTCAGCTGAAGAGGCGTTAGAAGCATACCTCAATCGATGGCATAAAACTCCCTACGAAGAAAGTCGCTGAGACCCTCCTATAGTCTTGCCGACTAGCAGTGTGGTCCTATTCATTGAAAATATACCGGTTTGCCAGACATTTTGATCGCCATGGGGTTTTTATATGTCTCCCCGACATGCTGAAGTCTCACCGACCATTGTGCACAAGGCTAGCTCACTGAAAGAATTTGGGTTCTGTGAGAAGTCTTCCCAACTAATAGAAGTCTCAGCGAAAGGTAGGGGCTTCGTTGTAGTGTCTTGTTGACCAGGGAGAGTCTTGTCGAAATGGAATGGTGGTCTTGGAATGAGCTCTCGCTGAAACAAGGTGGCTTCGATGAAAGGTCCTGCCGACAAATGAAAGTCTCCCCGATAGTTGTTCACAAGGCCGTCGTCGGGGAGAGTGGTTTGTATTCGCTATGAGGTCCTACCAAAAAATGGGGGTCTCGACGAAAGGTTGTGGCTTCGGGGTAAGGTCTCACCGACAGGGTGAGGTCTCGCTAAAGTGGGATGGTTTTGGGGAGATGTCTTGCCAACACGGGGAAGTCTCACTGAAAGGTTTGAGTTTGGCATGAGGTATGGCCAAATGGTGGAGGTCTCGACGAAAGAAGGGTTGCTTGGGGAGAAGTCTTCCCGACTCTCTGGAGTCTCGCCGAAAGGTGGGGGCTTCGTTGTAATGTCTTGCCGACCGGGGAGAGTCTCGCCGACATGGAATGATATCGCTATAATCTCTGGCCAACAAGATGGGGTCTCCCTGAAATGAAATGAGCTCGCCGAAAGGAGGCATCATCGCCACGGTGGTCCGGAACGGAATGGATCTTCAGCCTTCCGGCCAGAAGCTGGCCTGTAATCGCTGCCCCAATCGACAAACGCATCTCGAAGGAAGTTGAGCTCGACATGATATCTCGCCAATGACGGTATGTCTCGCCGAAGGTCTTGTGGCTTCGCTTCGATATCTTGCCGACTAAGATAGTCTTGCCGATAGGGATGGACTTGCCAATGGAAAGGGATATCGGTATGACTAATGGGAACCTGTTGTGACCTCCTGCCGATCGAACGGTGTCTTGCTGAATGCGGATGTTTTTCCAACGGAGGAGCATAATGTGTAGACTCCCCGAGACCACCGGCGATGGCCTATAACATTGCCCATGGCTTTGGTGATGACATATAACTTTGCATTTGATATGAGGTCTCACCGGCTTGTATGCTATGTCGATGCTTTATAGGAGTATATCGATCACCGTGAGACAATTTGGTTGGCGTCTCATCTATATATCTCCGCTTGAGTAGCCTTTGACCACCTAGAAAGCCTAAGTAGCATGCATTCAACCAATTAAAGGGAACTAAAGGTGAACCATTGGTAGTTTGACTGATGTGACCTCCCCTGTGAAGAAGATCAACAGAATGTGTGCGACATGGGTCGGCTTAGTGAAGCAATGGTGTTTGGATCTAATAAGGGAGGTCAGATGCTGCTTCTCAAAGATGGTCAACTTGTAGAAAGATCTTGAGCATAAGAAAGTTGAAAGGAAGAAAAGGCCACGAGTCTCAGTGACAGCTGGGATCTCTACTGGAAAAAGTTAGATCGATATTAATGGCTATACAACCACATTCAAAGCAACTCCAATGAAGCTCTCGAGGGCGGACAAGGAGGCCAGAAGTTAATGTCGTGGTTGTAAAAGATATGAAGGCTTCTCTCGAGGCCGATCCTTCACCGACATGGATAGGGGGATTCACATTGAATGCATTAACTTTATTCCAAAAGATCTAGGGGTCAACCTTGCTGAAATAGACCTATCTTTTGTAAAACCCTAAAACAGGGGCCAGCGCATTCTTTTTGGCGCATTCTGTATATATGGCATTTTTGCCTCTTTGTAAAATAGGTAGGAAAGTAGGAAAATAGGAATTTTTTGAAAGTAGAAAAACTTAAGAGTAGCAGTAGAGTAGGAGTTAGATTCAACAGAAGGCAGTAATGTATCCTTTTGGTTCTCTTAGTGTAGATGGAGATGATTTGAAGTCATGGATTTTCTGTACACTGGTGATTGTGCCAGATTTGTAAATGTTGTTTATCTATTTCATAAATAGTAGAAGCAATGAGATTTAAATCTACTTCATATTATGCTTCAAAATGGTATTTATCTTGGGTTAATCATTCGATTTGAGAAGCTTTCAAGGAATGAAATCTTATTCTATGTTTTGTCTAAATGGTGATTTAAAATTTGTTGTTGAAGTTAGCACTGTGAATGACTGAAACTGTGTTAATCACAAGTTAATTTTGTTCTACAATTTTATTTAGGAATTCCTTGAAAGGTAACAAGTCTGGTTAAGTTGGATGAATTATCATTCTTTTCAGTTCCAAAGCTTTGATATATCTTTTTCTATTTCTTTGAAAACCCTGGTTAAATTAGGTTTAAATTTATGTTTGATCTTAGAACAATCCACAAGCTCAACACGAACAGGCCCCTTGAACATTATAGTTCACATCAACCATTGAGTGAAATCAGCACAGTTGAGAACCAATTACCAAGACCTCGGGAGTTAGATATCCATGTGTTATGCTTTCTCTTTCAGGAGAGAAAAGTAGTAATATTTTGTTTAACTATTGTTGTGCTCATCTGAACCATCAACACTCTTCAACGTCATCCTCAATTTGATATGTGTGATCAATATGTGATACATTATTTTTTTCGTATTCTTATGTTTCTAATTATTTATGATTTCTTCTTTGTTGAGGCCTATATTTATATTTGTTTGATAGAAATATTGATATAGAAGTAAATCGCTCCTATTAAAAAGTTCAAAAATATTTAGAGTCTTCTTTTTGAATATTATAAAACCATGCAAATACTTGCACTATTATTTTTCTCTTCCCTCTTGTCATTTGGATCCTTTACAACCAACAACATATGTGAAGCATCTTGTTCATTCAATCAATATTATCATTTATAGGTGAGGTAGGCATTGCATATATGATTGTCAGTAGTTATATTATATCTTGCTACCATCTATTATTATTTCAAGAGATGGAATACTTTCCAATTAAAAATTATAAGAGGCAATTTTTGTAGCATATGACATGTTTCTTGTACTCTTAAATCTCATTTTATGACAATGTATAACATTTTTTTTGTATGTTGTTGGAGCTTAGTCTTTTAATATTTAATTTGTATATATCCTTGTTAATATATTAACACAACTCTAGGTTTTTTAGTTGTAGATGCATACTTGGCAATGTATTTAAAAACAAGTAGTCATAAGACAATGGGTTGTCAATCTATATTAGCTCTCTATATTGAGAGCATTTGTGTGTTGTGAATGTTTAACTTGTCATCATTTATTGATGGTTCATAAGATATATAAATCCTAATTCATCACATGATAAGGTGTATTTTATGTGTTCTTTCCATGGAGCTTTGTATCTACATTCTACATATTGACCAAGTTCTTATATAGACAAGTCCCCTCATTTCATTTAGTGTGTATTTATACACAAATAATTAACTCTTCATAATCATTGTAGGGATTGGTAGAAAATATCCTAAATGTGTTTAGTAGACATGGACCATTTAGAACTTTAGAAATAACAACATCAAACTTGTGGTTGAGATCCATGCTTGACTTACTATCTTGCCTTTTTATATTATTTAAGTATTGGATAAAAAATAACATCAATATTAAGTGCAAACTCATCTTCAAATGTAGCCACAAGGTGATTCTAAGAAGAAAAGGCATGTTATGGAACACTTTGATACCATTCATATGCCTTTCCATATAGAGACCTAATAATGAATCTCATCCACATGTCCTTCTTCAAATTGAAACATAAATTCAAAAAATGAAACATGTGTATCATTGTTGTGAATATCATTCCCATCAAACTCAAGCAAGTGGTTGAATATTATGGCCTTCACAATTTTCATTTCATAATCTACATGAGAGGTTTACCTATTTATATAGATCATTTATGGGAATTTTAGGGGACTAAGATTTTTTTTTATAATAGTAGGGTGAGCTTGGGATTGCAACAGCTTGATTTGTTCTTCACATTTTTTCATTTTAGTAATCTCACCATTTTTTTCTCCCTCTCTCTCCTATATGGATGCTTATAAATTTATGCATGGATTTTTAGATGAAATGGGGCTACTTGAATATCCTAAGTATGCATTACAAATTAGTCATGAACAACTAGTTAAAAATAACTCTTAGGATAATAGTTTTAAGGGGCACCCAAAGGGGTATTGAAAATGCTCTTGTTGGGTTGGTCTCCATTTCCTTGTAGGGGAATCTCTTGTACTTAGTCCTAGGCTTTTGGGAAATGTAAACAAGGGTAGGTACAACCATTTTTTTTGAGATAATATTTGTAGCAAAATGATAGTTTGCTTTAGGGTTTTACTAGGAGTATTATGAGTGTGTGGGAGTTGCAAGAGTATCATAAGTAGTGAGAAAAATGAATAACTGATAGGATGTATTTATAGATTTGTGTGGGGAAATTGTATTAAATGGTATAGCCATTTTCTCATCTTCCTATATTTTTTTGCCCATTATTTTCCTACGACTCTTTTTTCCCAGCAAGTTATTCCCTACCTTTTGTGTATGAAAGACTATAGTACATTTTATTTTAACTTTATGATTTGAGTTAGGTTATTTTAATTGTATAATATTCTTTTTCAATCCCCTATTTTACATCATTAGGGTCAGGTCGATGGAATTAATGTTCAAACTCAAGCCTACCTAATGCTTGCCTATAGTTAAAATCGAATGTTAAGTTTGTAATTATCTTATAATTATTGGTCCTTCTATATATTATTGAATTTTCTATTTCCATGATTCTGTCTTAGGTGGAATTGTTGTTCCTTGGTGACTACTAATTTTTGGTGTGGTCTCGATTTATTGAATTTTCATGTTGGGTACAAAATGTTTGGTCAGTGGTTTCTTGTTGGTTTTTTCCATTTGCGATATCCTTTTCATGTTTGTGGAAGTTTGCAAAGGGATTATGGGATTACAATGTATCATAAATGATTTTTAAAAACCTTATTCCTTTAAAGAAGTTAATTCTTGTTCTCCTTGAATCCATGCATCTATAACTACTTCAGTATCGGTACTGTCATTGTCACTATTGAGTTCAATTTCTCTAAAGTTGTTGGGGTCTTCTTTTTCTTCTATGATAGGCATTTTTGAGATAAAATAGATAATTCATGGATCTTCCTCTTCTATTTCTTGTTAAATTTCTTCTACATAAGTTTTATCTTCTCTTTCTCCTAGTGGAATATGTACTATCTTATTGTCATCCACCAAATATCTCTTCCTTTCTTTAGTCTACTATCCCATTAGAATTGACAAACCATCTCAATCATAACAATGCTAAAAAATTACTAAAGGGTTCCTTCATCTCAAGGACCTCAAAATCTATAATTTGTTTAAGTCCTTTGATACTTGCTTTCACATTCTTCCATGTTCCTAAAGTCTCCATGCCAAAGCTATCTGCAAAACTAATATTCATTGGTGTTCTAACTAACTTGGGTCTACCCAACCTCTCCCAAGTTATTGCTAGAATAAGATTCAAATTTGCACCTAAATCTGTCATGACATGTTTGACTTTTTTTTTATTATGATAAATTTAAAAGGGCACAAACCCATTACAAAATAACCACAAAGGCTTAGCAGAAGGGTCTCACAAGCGGTGAGACAATTTAAAAACTAAAAACTAAAATAAAAAAGAAAACCAATAGAAAACACAAAAAAGGCATAAGACTAGCCAATGACCACCACACACAGAACCAACAATTGATCTCCAAGAAGATGGAGACCCTTAATAGCCTGTCATTCCTTAGAGAGAAACTATATTTTTTCTTCAAAGGAAAGATTCTTTTGGCTATTTTTTCCAATATTATCCTTGGCATTAGGAGACACACTCTCCACATTCTTTCCCTTTTTCCTAGAACTAGACTGAGGGGATTCTAATTGTTCATCCCTAGCATGCTTGGTTTGGAAACTTTTCAACTCTTGTTGAAACACTTGAATGGCAATCGTAGTGTTTAACCATTTCCTTACTATACTCAATGATTTCCTACAAACTAAGGAGGATTTTATCTTGGTTGTTGTGAATATTAGCAACCTCATTCCTTATTCTCATACTCTCCTTAGTAGACCCAATTACAGTTTTGATTTTCGCAACCTCTTTTTCAAGGTTGGACTAGTTATCAAAGGTATTGGTCATACCTCTCAGAAAATCCCAATGGTTTATATCTTCCACTCTACCTAGCCAATCCATGGACTTGTTGAGCATGAAAGACTCCAAGTTTTAGATTATATTCTTCATTGTTATTAGTTGAGAAAGTAACCACTTGAGAATGTCATTTTGGATGTTGGTGGCTTTGCAAATTTCATCCAAATTTCCCCTTGGGGGGGCACATTTCTTACAAACATTTGATGTTTCTAAAGGAGTAATCCTCAGACCCTAGAGTCTAGTAAATTCCTACTTAGAGGAGGATGGGGGACTAGCAAAAAAGGTATACATAGGAGATTTGGGAGGGGTATATTCAAGGGAATCATTTAGCATCAAGGACCATGTGGATATGAAATTATCATCAAAAATAGAAATTTGGGGGGCTCCACAAAAGACACTTTTTCTTACCAAAGAGGGTAGGGTCCTCAGACATAGGGATTTTACCTTTGAAGGTATGGGGAGGATTAGACCTAGTGATTCTAGGTTGATTTTGAGGGGTAGAAAAGGTAGTAGAGGTAAGGGTGATGGGATTCCCCTATATGATCTTAGTGGAACTTTTGTGAACAAGGTTAGGGTTTATCACCCATAGGAGAGAAGATATGGCCAAGGAAAGCACTAAATTATACCAATAAATCTTGTAAATCAAGCCTTGATGGAGAGGCAAAGGATTCCCATTATCCTAAACCACTTTAACAAATTTCTTCGAGGAGTGAATACTGAAAGTGAAGTTCATTTTGATATTATGAAAAAATGATTTAACATTTAAAAATATAGGCATGAAATATTTTAAAGTGACCATCCAATATTATATACCTCATTAAAAGCTCAACAATACTCTTCCAAACACTCAACAAGTCTTCTCATTTTGTTACAATCTAGTCACCGATATGAGCTCCACAAAAACCTCAAATGAGAGGCCTCTAACCTCAACGAGACCATCCTTCTAAGAATTAGAAAATTCTACATAAAGGTTAGGGCCATACCCTTCATGGCCTTAAAGTAGGAAGAGAGTTTTCCTTTATGCAGAATAGGCCATAATTCAAGGTTTTTTCTCAGTGTGTCATATGAATTGGGCTACTCCTAAACTAGGTCCCCTTCCATATTGACAAATAAGATAGCAATAGAATAATGATTAAGACCCAATTTTGGATTACTCCAAAAGCAAGTAGAAACCATAGACGAGGCAAGATTAATATGAGAAAATTGAAATGAGTAGCAATTATTATTCTTTAAGCAACTAGGATGATATGTGTTGCCACTATGATATTAAGGTCTAGATACAATTTATTCCCTAGCATGTTGTGCAATCATTTCATTAATGATTAAATTTATCATGTGCTTTGGGATCATAAGGATGTCATCCAAAACTTTAATGTTGTTAAAAAAGGCTCCTAGATTTATCGTGTCATTCACAACCATATTCCTTGCTCAATAAATGTGCCTTATTTGGCATTGTCCTATTCTTATCATGTTTATGCATGCAAAATCAATGAGATCTCATAGCAACTAGCAAGGTGAGGCATCACCCTTTATTGTAATGATGGTATTTTTAAAATCCCCTTCTATAGCTAAATTGGTGAAGCCTCTATTATTAGCCAATTGAATCCGATGAAAGGTAGTTGCCACCTTAGCAAAACTTGAAGTTTTTCTGTCTAGGTTTATTGCATAGGCAAGTGTCATTCTACCTCTATGATCTCGTAGGATGCCACCCCCTCTCATGTGACTTGGGTTCCCTTTGGCTAAACAAACAAAGTAAGTTTATTCTAGCTTGGGTCAGGGGGGTCCGACACGTTTGACTTTGTTATTATTAAGGTGTGCAGTAATTAAAAGAGGACCATTCTTCCAGTTTTGGTATTTTGTAAGTTGATGGCTTGTTATTTTTGTTTGTTCCAATATTTCCCCAACTATTTTAATTTGACTAGGAGGTCCTTTTGATGAGCCAAAGAGGCTAAATGATTCAGATCCCATAAAACTTTCTAAATGGTAGCCTAGAGCTTATTTGAAAACCATCCATGTCAAAAATGTAACCATTGCATTAATGAAATTGCATTCCTTATCCTTTTCTTGAAGTACATTTGAATTCATTCTATTAAGATGAGCAATGGTTTTTGGGTAGGAAGAATGTTTTTGGAGTTGTGGCATCAAATTTTGTTATTAATGGTACTCTAAGTAGTGCAAGGGAATTGGAGTGAATAGTGCAAGACATTGGGGTTTTAATGTTTTAGAGATCAAGGGTTGGGGATACCTCATCAACTATATAATTGTCAAGGAGTTAGGGATCACAAGTCTAGGATGATAAGGAATTCATCCTTTTAGGCATGTGGACATAAGAATGGGTCCAAACTCATGATCTTGTTAAGGTAATATATTATGAGATGTTAGGAAAAGTGTGGTATCTTGATAGGGACAAAAGAACAAGGTGAAGTTGGGTGGTGTAGTGTTATAAATTATCATCCTATAGACATGTAAAAATGATAGGTAACACATATCACACACCCTAAACAACATTTTTCCATTATCGACATCACTTTCATTATCACTATTGCATTTCATCTCATTAACATCATTAATCCCCTTTTTAAACATTGTTTACATCATTAACCCTATTTTCCTCTATTAATTGAATAATATTTAATTATTTAATTAATTCACTATATAGTCACCTAATCTAACTTTATTCCTTCTAATTAATTAAATAAACATCAAGTATTTAATTATGTCACTAATATACCATATTCATCTAAATCAATTAAATTATCATCATTAATAATTTAA
Organism: Sequoia sempervirens; assembly: GCA_007258455.2. Lineage (NCBI taxonomy): Eukaryota > Viridiplantae > Streptophyta > Pinopsida > Cupressales > Cupressaceae > Sequoia > Sequoia sempervirens. The sequence continues at coordinate 18,506 of VDFB02341132.1, read as the reverse complement.
TTAAATCACTTTCCTCACTCTAAACTTGAATAATTAAATCAATTATTCAAAATCATTCAACAAGGTCAACAAAAAAAAACATCTTTATTTGTTAAAGTCAAAATCAAACTTGCACATTCATCTCAAGAACAAGGTAACAATGCAATCTACCAAAGAACAAGGTTTAGATAACTAGAGAGGACCTACCATGAAGGCCAAAGGCAGTGATAATTATATCAAAGGAAAATTCACAAGTTGAGTGGCCTACAGGTTCAATTTGGAAGCATTTACAATCACTTTTAGGCCTGTTAAGGAGCCTACATGGATGTGACTATAGTTAGGTGAAGTTTGGAGCCATAATCAAACAATTTGGGGTAGTTTTGAGCCCTTAAAAGAAGGTTTATTCACTTTGCACGACCAAGGAGCCTATTTCCATGTAAATTGTTGAAAACAACTGACACAATCGATATGCAAACTCAAAATTTTCCTTGAAGACAACTCTAGTCATTAAAGAGGTGGCTTTTCATTAAAACCAATGACCCAATTCTAGTTGGGGTTGGTTCTTTCTATTCTTATTTTTGTTGTATGCAAGAGAAAGGGATTGTAACTTAGTTTTGAGAGATATTGTTTAATATAAAACAACATGTTCATGTATTTTTGGAAGCATTTTCTGATTTGTAACTATGAAACTCCTATTATTTTAATAAAAGCAACATATTTTTCCTTCTCCAATTCCTGTGTTGAATGTCTTTGTATATGATTTGATCTAATTTTTGTGATTATCAATACAAAATCCTTGAATTATGTCTCATTAAAAAAATAAATCATATAGGAATACACAAATATCATATAGGTCATAGATTGTGTTAAATCTTTCAACAATTATAGTTGTGAAAATGTTTAGTTTTCCTTCGAAACACCTGAAATACAACCTTATTATGAAAAATTGTTGTGTGATCTTGTGAAGACTGAGTTGTGTGTAGAGTAAAAATATTTTTTTGAGAGAGATTGTGAGTTAAAACAATAGATACAAGTCTTTTAAATTTTTGGTGCATCACCTCCTAAGATAAAATATTTTCAATTTTAGTCCTATCCCTTTCCTTATCAATTAGTAGTTTATAGGAGGTTCATCAAGGGAACCGACCCTCTTTGGAGGTTCATGTTCACCATAAGAAACCCACTACTTAAAGATGATCCCATGTTTCACAGGATAGCTAAGTTTAATACTTAGTCAAGGTGCAATCCTTGTGAAAATAGATACAATGCCACTTCTTAAAAGTCGTAACACCATATCAAAGAGGGGAATATAAACACCTAAAATATGAACTTACCCTAACCACACCTAATTTCAGCCTATCTGAAGCCATTAATTAAATAAATATTAATTAATTAGTTTATCATTCACCTTTATCCCTCACTTTAATTAAATAAATATTGATTATTTATTTAATTACTTTATCCATCACCTTTATTCCACCTTGTCCTATCCAATTAATTAATTAAATTTATTTAATTATTTTATCCTTTACTCTTATCCCAAAACCCTCCAACTAAATTAATTAATCCCTACCACATTTTCCTCTAATATTTAATTCCACTTTATCCCTCAATCCTTGTTGATTTAATCTTAGCCATTAGATTCATCCATGTGGATCACAATATAAACTTTCCATCATGCAACAAGTGTCCCTCTCACATGACTAACTAACACCTTGTATAGAATCATTTTATCTAGACACTTTCCAAAAGTCAAACTAATTTTTCATATCATTTCCAAAATTCAAACTAACTTTTCATATCATCCATCCATTTCATATACATCTCAAACATTCGCATAAGGATTTTTCCCTCATTAAATCCTAAATCTAGCCCTTATCCCTCATGTGCCACTTGTCACATAACTATAAATTTAATCCAAACCATAATCCTCACTCAATACTAGCCATCCATTAACCAATCCATCTTTCCCTTGATTTCCCTCATAAAAGTTCTATAAATTAGAGGCCTCTCACCCTCATTGGATATCTCTTCTCATGCTATTGTTATGCTGCTACATTTTGTATCTACTTCTTCTATATCCTATCTAATCTTCCATTATCTTACCCTCATTATATCCATTTGATCTATCATCATATAAATCATATCATCATGTTGTTAGTTTGATAGCAACCAAATTCCTCCATCAACACATCAAAAGAGAAAATCAAATAGAGCTAGGGTGCTCTCTACTTCAAGTTCTATCTAAGGAGAAATAAGGGTTCTAGGTGAAGGTATTATGTGTGTATTGTATTATCTTTTATTTTATTTACCTTCATTATTTTTCTTTCTTCACCTTTCATCTATTTTGTTGAATCCATATTTTGACAATGTCCAAATTATGCTTGAATCCTAGCCCCTTATGCATTTTGGCCTTGTCATGCCCATCATAGATAACTAATATAAGATGATTCATAAAAGGGATTTCTTTGGCCAATGTTTTCATACGTGTTGTTATCCCTCATTCCCCATGTGATTTTTGTGTGTTGGTTGTTGTTGAGTCCCAAATTTCTAAGTATAGTGTCTTTTCTAGTCATTTATCTAAGTATTTATAGGTTGTTGAAGTTGCAAAGTTTCTCTTCCATTTATGCTTTTCCACCAAAGTCTAACTTCCCTTTGTCCCTATTGGCTCACCATACTTCCCCGTATTGGCATACCATTCCACCCATGTCTAACTTTCACTTTATCTTTATAAGGTTATCATACTTAACTATTGCCACATGCCTTTATTCCTTATCCTTGTCCCTTTTCCTCATTGAGCCATCAAGATTCCTCTTCTTGAAAAGTTTCATTTTTGAAATTTGATTCTCCAAACCCCAAATTTTTTCCTTGAGTTCTTACTTCTATCAAAGTATTGGGATTACCCTTACTTGGGTACCCAATAAAGTTGATCATTGATACCCAATTCCTTTGGAATTTGGACCATAATATAGGCTCTAAGTTCCTTCCCCACCATGGTTCTTGGGGTTACCCTCACCTTTTTCCATGTTTTAAAGTTCCTCATGATATTGAAACCTTAAAACAAATTCTTATTTCCTCAAAGTTCAAACTTTTGAGAGAACCCAAAACTTTGGCACCAAGTTCTCGGTGCCAAGTCTACCCTAAACTTTGATCTATATCATGATTTCATTCCAACCTTTAGACCTTAATACCTTGGCCCCTTGTACATTAGATTCTCAAGGGATCCTTTCATCCCTTCCTCATATCCAAATTTCTATGGCCACTCTTTTACTTGATAGTCTATCGAATGATCAATTTAAACCTAGAACACTCAAGACACATTTTTCACCTACCACCATGGATCACCCATTGCTTCATTAATATTGTATTTGAATTTACAACTACCAACTTGCTTGTTTTTTCTAGAAAATTCATTATTTATTCTAATGGGTCAATTTAATATATAGATGTAATTGAAAGGAGCAGGGGAAACCATGGAACCATGAATGTGTTTGGTGGGTGTTCATATACCTATATTGACCTACGATTTATCTTTGTCGCTTATTTTTAAATTAATATAGATCTAGGGGAATCTTGAATGTCACATCTAATGATTTTTATGACCCACACATGCCAAGTAATGATTTATTGATCTTCCTTGACTCTCACAGGTAGTTGGATTCCAAAAATGTGAAGATCAATGAATACCAGTTTGCCTCCAATTCTACCAGTCAATTATTTTTACTCTCCATGTGAATACATGTTGAAAGAACTTCTAGGGTTTCAAACCTTACAAATTTGAACACCATTAGAGTAGTATATTTTTATAAATCACAAGGAAATTTGTATTATAAATGAATGTATCCATAGTTCCATTTGTATATATTTTTTGGGAAGTTATAGCATAGGGTTTCCCCTCACCACATTTGTTGGTGTGATTGTAATTGAAGATTAAATGAATGAGATAAAATTATTAGTTGTTACAAGATTTTGTAATAGTATTTTTTATTGCATACACATTTCTACAATATAGGATGGATAACTAAGAATGATTAGTTTTTTTAAATTATTATTATTTTTATATATGTATGCACAACTCATGTTCCTTTTGATTTTGATTTTTTGCTCTTAATGGTGTATTTGGACTCTGTGTGTTAGACACAAAAAATATCGAGAGAGGGGTGAATAATTATTTAATACCTTTTACTTTAAACCACCATGTATTCATAAAACTATGAAAGTATAATCATTGGTAATGCAAGAAATGAACACATCCACACAAGAGAACACCATATTTACATGGAAACCCATAACGGAAAAACCACAAGCTCCAAATATAGCCTCACAAAATAATATAGAACTTACAATTATCTTATAGGCATCAACCCACAAGAATTGCAACCTTACAAAGAGACACCCCTTGAAATCTGATTTGTAGGAACCAACCTACATGAGACACAAATCCCCTATGACCGAGCACAACATAGTCACTGAGAAACAACTTAGATTAAGAGGATTCAACCTCACATTAAAGGACATTTATTTCACATAACTTACTCTATATTAAGAAGTGAACACATCCTTTGATGATATCTCATTTTTTCTTGAAACATACTTGAATTCTCTTCTCTGCTTAAACACAATGTTATATATATTTTGCACACTCCATCATCCATAATTCACACATATTTTCATAAAAATGATTTACAATATATATCAATTCCATCATATTAATAACATCTCATGTCGGCCTAGAACCCTTTTACATCATTCACAATTACCAATGTTAGCCAAGGATAAACCTTAATTCAAAATGATATGAAACATGTAGTCGGCTCATCCCCAAATGAAATGCATTACCACTAGTGTAAGATGATATCATGCACTTACTTCCATGATCTTAACTAGTCCTATTTTATCTTCACATGCTTCCTCCAGCTGGAACACACTTCCCTTCTTTGGTGCAACCACTTAGACATTATTCATAGTCAACCAACAAACACAAACATCACTCTGTCACTTCTAACTTGCTGCTTTATAATTCAAATCCACTAAAACTAGAGAAAAGGATACTTCATGAGTAGTATTACTTAACTTCCAAATCACATGCCATCAAAATTAACGTAGCACCAAAAATAATGAACGTTTAGAACATTACAAATTTTGCACTTTTGAATAGTAAACCTTAGAATACTATTGCAAACACTTCCAAACTTCCATAGAGGTAGTAAAAAAATAGGAACCACCAATACTATATGTAACCTAACTCCCATGTTTTCATTTTTCAATAATGATAACATTAACATTCTGCAACAACTACAACATACACAACTGATATATGACATCAATGTTAGACACACCACTTTGACATCAATCACACCATTTTGACATTAATGACAACACTATATTCAACACCACAACCCTATGAAATAAGAATCAATCCTAGAAGTTATGATCCACCATACACATAAACACATATATTAGGAGTAGGAATTAAATATGTATGTTGTTCATGATTTAGTGTTATAAACCAAGGTACTATATAAAGCAAACTTCGAGCAACTAAATCATCAGAGAATTATGTCCAATATGTTTGCACCTCATTGTTACCTAATTAATGCTAAATGAGATTATCTTAAGGGATTTTAATAAATTTTTATCTATTGGTTCATGTTCCATGCATTATATCAACTTAATAGAGGCAATACACAACTAGTTTGTCTTGACCTAGTGATAAATATAGGGGTCGAGTGTGTTGAAGAATACTAAGATCAAAGAGATAAATTTGATAAACTTCCACAACTGAAATGATAACAACAATAAGTTAAGTTATGAAGGTAGGACTGAACAACTGACTAACCCTCCAAATGTGCAACACTTGTGAGCTCACTGGACAAGTGCATGAGAAAGTGGTAAGTATGCATGTAATAGGCATCTCAAGTGATGAGGACACATGTCTCAATGCTATGAAGTGAAAAAAAAGTATGAAATAGTCTAAGAAAACTTAAGTTGGGTGTGAATAGGTCAATCCTAGAAAGGTCATATCCTATCTAGATGGATAAAGAAATTATTTACACTAACACACCCCTTTAAGTGTAACTAAGGGAGTAATATATGCACTAATAATGAGTCCCAACTACTAGGCCATGTTAGGTACTCATGCACAAATTTATAATAAAGTAGAGAAAAAAGAGAAAACCCTGAGGGAAATAAAACTCCTCTCTAAAAGAGAAATGATGTAAATACAATGAAATGTACAAGTGAAAAAGATAAGTGATAGATGGATAACTCATCATGACCCCCCAAGGACTACTGCTAACACAATGTACAATGAGTATTTCCTCATAGGAGAGAAAAGAGAGAAGGTCTGTGTGACCCCATAGAAAATAGGAAGTGATGAAATCCATGTGAGGAAATGCTTCCCCCCAAAAATGATATGAGAAGAGAAACCATGTAGCCTCCCCTCAAAATTATGCTTGTAGTATTGGTAGATGCTTGACACAAGATGTTGAAGATGACCCACTATCCTTGAATAATTTTTTTCCCTTGGGAAGAAACAACACCAAAAATGTGTGTGTGATAAGAGGGATTTGATGTGTGTTGGGAATAGAATGTCATTTAATTGCAATCTTGGACATATTTCATATATCTCCTAAGTCCTTGGAAAGTGTTCCCCAACACTAGGATTAGAAAGAGATTAAATTCAAATGAAATGAACATGTAAATTGACATTTGTAATTAATTCTAAATGATAAGAACATGTGGGGATGCCCAAAAAGAGCTCCTACAAAATAGGAGCACATGGGGCACCCACATGGAAGGTGGAACCCACCTTGCTTAAGTTAATTGTTTGGAGAAAAGATAACACTTTAGTATTGCATGTAAAGATCCTAGAAGTTAGCGATTGGTATTTACATGAGTGGAGTTCAGTTCAGTTCAATATCAGTTCAGTTCAGTTCAGTTCAGTTTAGTTACGGTTCAGTTATCTTCAGTTGCATGTAGTTAGTTTCAGTTGAATGCTAGTTGACTTCAGTTGACTTGGAATGTATGACTAATGACTTCAGTTGCATGACAGATAATAAGTGATACATTTAGTTAAGTGGGGATGATCAATCATGCATAATGTTTGCATGAATTCATGGAGAGATATGTTTCAGTTAACAAAGATTGACTTGGACTCACCTTGGGCGCCCAAGTTGGCATCTTGGAGTTAACACCTTTTGCATGAGAATATATTTGCAAGGCTGAATTAAGTAAGGCCATTCTTGGGCACCAACTTCAAGGAGAAGCTTGGAAGATATTTTCTTGAGCAATGATCAGTTAGGAGTTTAGTTTGGGGTGCCTAAATTGAGGAGACATTGGTTTTGACTCCATGTTACATGATGAAACTCTACTTGCAAAAAATAGGCGTAGGTTTTTGAGAGGAGATTCAACCTCTTGTAATTGAAAATTCTTTGGAGTTTTCAATGCTCATTGTTGTCTAGTAATTGCAACAAGTTGAAGAGAGTTGGATAAGAGTTTATTGCAGGTTGTGAAGAAGAATTATTGAAGGCAAAAAAAGCATCGCAATCAAGGATTGATACAATGTTATTGTAATCTCATTCAAAGGTTAAATAATACAAGCACTATTGATTCTGGTGGTGGAGTTTTTTCCCGAAAGGGTTTCTCCACGTATATGTTGTGTCACTCCTATCTTCTCGTCTCATTTTTCTACAATCTTCTGTCTACTTTCTACAATTGGTAAAATTGATCTAAACAGATAATCATACATGAAGATTTGTAACAAAGAACACTTAATTAGATCTAAAATATGATAGTTTTACAAGTTTTAAAGCTACATAATTACCTCCATTTTCAACATTTGGTATCAGAGCTAATGGTTGGGTAGAGTTTGGGACACCTTTCTCTTAAAAGTTTGAAGGTTTTTTGGGTGTAGTGGAAGATTTTACTACTGTGTAAAATAAGTGTGTTACAATGAGTTCTAATTCTCATTTAGATATTGAAAGATTCAATGGATCTAGTTATGAGATGTGGAAGCTAAAAATGGAGGATCTCCTTGAAGAGAGAGATCAGTGGTTAGCTGTTTGTAATGAGACAAAGTCACCTACAACAATGTCAGATGAGGAGTGGGCTAAGCTTGATAAGAAGGCAAGAGGTACCATAAGATTATGTCTTGTTGATGTTCTCTTGAATGTTTCAGATGAAACTATCACATATAAACTGTGGAAGAGGATAGGTGATATCTATCAAACCAAAAGTCTTACTAATAACTTGTATCTGAAAAGACAGTTGTATTCTTTAAAGATGAAAGATGGTGATTCTATTTCACATCATTTAAATGATTTTAATTTGATTCTAATTTAGTTAGCATCTGTAGATGTAAAGCTAGAAGATGAAGATAAATGAATTTTGTTACTTTGTTCTTTACTAGAATATTGGGAAAATCTAATTGTTGCTATTAGTGGTAGTGGTGTAGATCCTAAGATGGACAATATAATTCCTAATCTCCTATCAAAGGAGATGAGGAGGAAGTCAAAAATGGGATCCCAAGATGCCTTGTTTGTAAGAGGTAGGCCTAAGGAAAAGGAATCTAAGGCAGACAATAAAGGAAAGGGTAAGTCCAAAGGACAGTCTAAAACCCCTAGTAAGAGTAAGGTAAAGTGTTGGAATTATGGGAAACCTGGACGTGTAAAGAAGGATTGTAAAAGCAAGAAAAAGAGTTCTAATGCTTCTACAAAGAAATCCTCAGATGGCAGTAATGATGCATTGGTCATTTCATCTAATACTATTTGTGATAACTCTTGGCTTATTGATTCATGTTGCTCCTATCATATGACTCCCAACAAGGAGTGGTTCACTAAGTATACTGCATATGATGGAGGAAATGTATTCTTTAGAGATAATAGCTCAAAAAAGGTTGTGGGAAAAGGAGAGGTAAAGTTGTGTTTCAATGATGGTAGTGTTAAGACCCATAATGATGTTTTACATATTCCAGGACTTGCTAGAAATCTACTTTATGTATCTAAGTTCAATGATTCTAGAATGCATGCGACATTTGACAAAGGTGGTTGTAGATTGGTGAAAGGGAATATGGTGGTTGCTAAAGGATCTCAGATTGGGACTTTGTTTAAGCTTAATACCTCCAATTTGAATAAATCAACCAGTGTAACTAAAGTTGAAAATACATGTATGTTGTGGCACCATAGATTGGGCCACATTGGTGAAAAAGGTCTTAGGACCATTTTTAATAAGAAATTGGTTGATGGTATTCTTGATTACAATATTGGAAAAATTGATTTTTGTGAGCATTGTGTGTTTGGAAAGCAATCTAGATCTTCATTTTCTAGTGTAACAAATAAAGCTAAAAGATTATTAGAGATTATTCATTCATATGTAATGGGCTCTGCGGATATTGACTCTATTAGAAAATCTAGATATTATGTCACATTTATTGATGATGTCTCAAGATACACTTGGATCTATTTTATTCATAAAAAATATAATGTGTTTAATAAGTTTAAGGAATTTAAGGCTCGTTGAGAAACAATCGCATTATAAAGGATAAAAGCGTTGAGATCAGATAGTCAGGTAATATTGTTCGAGAAAATTTCATTGACATTAAAGCATGTAGGAATTGTGAGATAGAAAACTACTCCATATACACCTCAAAAAAATGGAGTAGCAGAAAGGATGAACCGAACCTTAATGGAAAGAGCTAGGAGTATGTTGAGTAGTTTTAAGCTAGATTGGTGCCTTGAAGCCGAGGCTGTAAGAACTTCTTGTTATTTAATCAACAGATCCCATAGTTCATCTATTAAAGATAAAACTCCTTATGAAATGTGGTTAGGTAGGAAGCCTAGTGTTGCACATTTAAGGATCTTTGGTTGTGAGGCTTTTGTTCATGTGCCTTATGAAAAGTGATCTAAGTTGGATCCAAAGCACATAAATGCATATTCATAGGTTATGGTGAAAATGTAAAGGTTACAAGCTTTTGGGAGTCCCCTTAACCGTAGTGTGTGTACCTTTCTTATCTAGATGTGATTTTAGGAATTTTAGAGCTTATTCGCAGAAAACAAACCAAAGGAATGATGCATTTCCTGAATAGTGCATTTCTTAACAGCTCACTAAGAAGCAAGAAGATGCAATACGTTGAAGAACAAATTTTGATGATTTCATGGAGGAGAGTTCACAGAGTTTTGAGATAGATGCTCATGATGAGAAAATTGAGGAACAAGAAGAACCTTCTTTGAGAAGATCCACAAGACAATGGAATCCCATTGATAGGTATAGCCCACCCGATTCTGCCAGCATTTTCGATGAGTACCAATGGATAAACCTAGATTCATTGTGGAAGTTTTCCGGTTCTTCGAGAAGAACAAGCTTTGGGCCGCTGTTATGCACATGAGGAAATGGAAATCTTGATACTTCTGCGATACATGGGATCTTGAGAGTTTGCTCAAAGGAAGAAATTACAAGCCTGGACCTTAAAAAGAAATTGGAGCGATGGTAATCTCGAAGGTATTGCTAAGGCTAGATTTCAGCCAAGGGCTACTCCTAGAGAGAGAGGGAGTCTGACTTTGGGTACGAAATCTTCTTGTTGCCAAATTAACTTCTATTAGATTTATTTTTATTCATTTGCTAACGCTATGATTTCCAGATAGAGAAATAGATGAAAAGTAATTTTGCTCGGGGATCTTTGATGAGCAAGATTTATATGAGGCAACCTCGAGCATTTTGTTGTAAAGGAAAGAAGAACTACTAGTGTTAAAGATTCCATATGGATTGAAACAATCAATCGGTGAATGGTACTGTATTTTATGCTTTGCATTGAAAAAATTGGTTATGCTTAGGAGAAGGAAAGAGATCACCGGTGGTTTTACATAAACAAGATGATGATCAAATCTTAATTATTATCTTGTATGTTGATGACATGTTTATTGGTAACGACAAGGTAATGATCAAAGAATTGAAAGCACAACTCTCGAGTACATTGGAGATGAAAGATCTAGGGGCTGAAAAATATATCCTTGGTATGGAGATCAACAAAGATAGAGGTAACATAAATATTTTCTTAAGTCAAAGCAACTATGTTGATACTATTTTGAAATGGTTTAACATGCAAGATAGTAAACCGATTAATATTCCTTTACTGAAATGGGTATGAAGTTAAGCTTAGACATATATCCTAAACCGATTTTGATTACGAGTGTGAAATGTCTGAAATCCAAGCGCAAGCAGGTAGTTTAATGTATGTACCATTCATTACACCGGGATGAGAAAGCCCAAGCAAAGGGGAGTTCTAAGCAGGTTTGCGTTCAAACCCCGCGTAGCCGACATTTGACTTATGTTAAGAGGTGTTTAGATATTTATGAGGTACTTCTCATTACTATTTGGTTTATCATGGTGCAATATTGATATTATGAAGCAGATCGATTGGTGGCTCAGTTGATCCGCATTGGGCAGAGACTTATGCAGTTGGAGGCTGGACAAGTGGCTATGTGTTTACTTTGTTTGGTTTAGTTTGGATGAGTAAGAGTGCTATCCCAACGTTGCTTTGTCCACCATAGAGACTTGGGAAATGTATTAGTTTGAATTTAAAGCAAATTGAACTTGAATGTGATAGTCGCGAGTGCTATTTATTAGCCAAAACTTCCGCTGTATCTTTGTACTCAAGCATGTGAGAAATGGTCAGAGTGGAGGTAGGTTCAGATCGAAGAAGTACCCGACTACCGACAAACATCTTATGAAAACAATTACTACAAATAAGTTCTTTCTTTGTGCAGAAGGCCATTGGCCTTGAGTCCTATAATTTGATTTATAAGTAATAATGATTCCTTTTGTTTAGAATAATTACAATGTATACCAAGGGAGAATGCTGGAAATAGATGCCATTTAATTGCAAATTCAACATATTCCATGTGAATTTGTCCTTGGTGTAGTCCTCAAATACTAGGATTAAAAGCGATATACTGAAACGAAATGAACATGTAAAGACATTTGTAACAATTCTCCTAATTATAAGAACATGTGGGGACACCCAAGAAGAGCTCATACAAAATAAGAGCACATGGGGTGCCCACATGGAAGGTGGAACCCACCTTGCTTAAGTTAACTGTTTGGAGAAAAGATAACACTTCAGTAATGCATGTAAAGATCCTAGAAGTTAGAGATTGATATTTACATGAGTGGAGTTCAGTTCAGTTCAATATCAGCTCAGTTCAGTTCATTTCAGTTCAATTCAGTTATGGTTCAGTTATCTGCAGTTGCATGTAGTTAGTTTCAGTTGAATGCTAGTTGACTTTAGTTGACTTGGAATGCATGACTAATGACTTCAATTGCATGAAAAATAACAGGTGATACATTAAATTAAGTGGGGATGATCAATCATGCATAATGTTTGCATGAATTCATGGAGAAATATGTTTCAGTTAACAAGGGTTGACTTGGACCCACCTTGGGCACCCAAGTTGGCATCTCGGAGTTAACACCTTTTGCATGAGAAGATATTTACAAGGATGGTTAAGTGGGCCCATTCTTGGGTGTCGACTTTGAGGAGAAGCTTGGAAGATATTTTCTTGACCAATGATAAGTTAGGAGTTCAATTTGGTGCGCCTAAATTGAGGAGACATTGGTTTTGACTTCATGTTACATGATGAAACTCTACTTGCACAAAACAGGTGTAGGTTTTTGAGAGGAGCTTCAATCTCTTGTAATTGAAAATTCTTTGGAGTTTTCAATGCTCATTATTGTCTATTAATTGTAGCAAGTTGAAGAGTTGGATTAGAGTTTATTATAGGCTGTGAAGAAGAATTGTTGAAGGAAAAATAAGCATCTCAATCAAGGATTGATATAGTGTTATTGTAATCTCATTCAAAGGTTAAATAATACAAGCACTATTGATTTTGGTGGTGGAGTTTTTTCCCGAAAGGGTTTCTCCACATATATGTTGTGTCAGTTCTATCTTCTTGTCTCATTCTTCTACAATCTTCTGTCTACTTTATATAATCGGTAAAATTGATCTAAACAGATAATCATACACAAATAATTTGTAACAAAGAACACTTAATTAGATCTACAATCTCATAGTTTTACAAGTTTTAAAGCTACATAATTACCTCCATTTTCAACACTGCGTGCGGGTCTCTTCATTCTCAAGAGATCACCAAGGAACAAACTGCCCATATCCACCTCAACATAAATAGAATGAAGAAATCGTAAAAGAGATGTACACAAGCTAACTTTCAAAGAAGACTAATTCAAATCATGAGAGAGTGAAACTTCTAAATTTCTACCTCCGACAGAGGAGCTCTCATCCAAAGGATGATAGCGCATATTCAAAATGCCACCGCGATGCACTGTCATCCAAATGATGCGTTGGCATCCTAAGCAATAGAAAGCTCAGAAGCTCAAGCATGCAAAATAAGGTCTCACTTTCTAACTTAGATCTAAGGTCTTCTGAATAGAATAATCACACAGAGAATAGAAACTCTGAGAAAAGAACAAGGAGAACTTGGAGAAAACTTACCCTCAAGCGAACATTCGAGTCTTCACTCAAAGCTCCGCTTTGCAACCTACACACAAAAGAATGAGGGGAAAATGTTGGGGTTGTATAGGGTTCTGCCTCATTCAAACCCCCATTTTGGTGTTCCCACCTCCATGGACAACCAGATAGGAAACGAGTGTAATCGAAATGAATAAAGCATGTGGTGAAAACAAAACCTACTTCAGGAGTAGAACCCACACCACTAAGTAGTAAATAATAAAATAAGTAGAAAAGAGTGAGAGAGGGAGCATTACCCATGGGCCTAGACCCTCTCTGGAGCACACGGGTGCACTATTGAATGCTTGTTTGAGAGTCGTAGTTGTTGGAGGGACCTTAGTCTGGTAGAGCTTCGCTTGTGGAAGTGTTGCTTGTCAAGGATGAGAGAAATCTAAGAGTGAAGTTGAAGAGAACTCGAGTGAAATGAAGTTGGACCCCAAAATGAGAGCAAATGAGGGATTTTTTTGCATGTAAGTGCAGCAAAGAGTTGTTACACTTGAAATCCTGACTACCAAGACACGTGTCAAGAGTCAAGATTCGAGATTCCTTATTTTAGAGTCAAAAAATTGACAGGACGATAGTGCGTCACGTGTAGACGTTCACGTCGCAGGCATCCAAGGCATCAATTTTTTAGGAAATGTGTCATTAGGCTTTTGTTGCTTTGCCACTGATCCACATGGAGCTAGAATTGTGAAATTTTGACCCATGGGATTTTTGTCATTAATGCGCTTTGGTGTCATAAATGTTAGGCAAAGTGCTAAAATGTGGAATTGCCCCTAGGTGCAATTTTGTGACATTAAATTTTGCCCCCACTTCAGTGGGATTGATTTTGAAAAAAAAAAAATAATCACACCAAAATAGAGAAGAAAATTTTTACCCAAATTTGAAATTTTACAAATTTGCGTGCCAAGAAAAAAGGTGCCTTAGAGGTCACTGAGGTTGAGCTAGCTGGTACCAGACGTGCCCCCAGCAACTAAGCTCAACAATCAGTGTGAAATTGGTTGTGAAAAGATGCACAAGATTGTAATCTGCAAAACTCAAATTTAAGTCATTTTCGAAAATCGGAAGAAGCTACAACGACGAGAAGAATGGTCAAGAAAAATTTGATGATTTAGAGGAAAAATATGGTAAAGAGGTGACTATATGCCCCCTCCTAAGTTTTCCCCCAGCTAGGTGGGGTAAATTCAGAAGAAACCAAGGAGCCACAAACTCTAGGAAAAATGGGCCCTGGGGGGCGTATATATACCTAGGTGGGCCCCTAGAAGGGTCATTTTCACTATTCATTATGAGGAAATTGTTGACTTTTGTGAGAGAAAAGTCAGAAAATGCTGAGTAGGAGAGAGTACGAGGTGCCAAGACTGGAGTAGCTAAGAGAGGACATCGTCGGGGGCTACGAGGTGGACCAGGTAGGTCTTAAAACCTCATTTTTTTATGAATTTTAGCATGTTTTACATAATTTTTCCACTTCAAGCTGTGCAGGGGTCCTTTTTTGGCATTTCCATCTAAAAAATGTGTTGTCGTCTAGATTTTATGTTGGTGTCCCATCTTTGCATTGTTTCCCCAAGGATGCACTGGTGTCTTTGGGGTGTCAATGGTGGACCAAGACATATGCGCGTCGCACAAAAGTCCTTAATACATTTTTTGCTTTCAAATTTAAAATCCCATGTTCTGACTTAAAAGTTTTTCACTTCTTGCAAGACTATCTTGAGATTTAGGAGCATACAGGTTAGTTCACAAGTAGAGGGACCGCCTCAATGATGATGAGGTCACACATCTACAGCAGGTTGGTCTTTGGCATGTATTCACTATGCCAAAGATGTACTATCACAAGCGGATGCTGACAACCCTGATGGAGTGGTGGGATGCCACCACATCATCTTTCCAACTACCTACTGGAGAGATGAGGATCACATTAGAGGATGTTTATTGGATTCTTGGACTGCCCATTCGCAGATGATGAGTGGCCATCGATGATACCCGGTCAGTGCAGGAGTGGTTATAGGGTGTCCTTTACTGCTTGAGGCAGACAAATGGTGGTGATGACACATGTCACATCTATACACACTGGTACAACCAAGCGCGGACCATTGCACCCCTACTACATCGAGTGATGGTTGTGACTGTGGCCTTTCAAGTAATAATAGATGGGCAAGGCTCTCACCTACATGGGGGCCTCATCCATACAATTCTCTAGATGGTCAAGCATTGGATAGTATTTACCTGGGGGCGTAGCATACTGGTGCACCTATACCAGGAGTTGGGGTGGTGTGTGCATTACGAGTACCACAACCTCACAACATTTATGATGTTGTAGGTGTGGGCTTTCATCCACATCATGTGCACGAGGCCGGTTGGTTTCCCCCAACGACGACCATACCATGTCCCCATGGCCCATTGGTATGAGGTTGCAAGATAGTGGACACATGGAGATCTATAGTTTTGGAGGTTATTGTTTGATACTCTTGTACCAGATAAGCTTAGATGGAGACCCTATTGATTTTTCAAGTGGGTAGACGATAGCAAGTACTTGAGGAACCTACAAGCGGGACCATTTTCTTGTAGGTTGTCATGACCACATTATGATGCCCTATTATTGGAGTCGGATCATGCGACAACATGGCCATGTACAGACTATCCCTCCTGATGTTCCCATGTATACACAGGCTTTCAAGAGTGTTGCGAGACCCAGGGACATCCCCTATCCCTCCATCATAGATTTTGTTCCCTCAAATGATGATGAGCCCTACCAACATTTGTCATCAATAGCACCGACATATAACATCGACATAGTTGTAGAATTCAGAGCATGGTGGGAAAGGCAACGTCCTCACCCAGTGTTCTTAGAAGATGCCCCCAGAGGGGATCTTGACCCATAGGGAGACATGCCACCACTGACACCACAGGATAGGTGGAGAGGGTGAGGAGGCAAAGGGTAGTAGGGTGAGGAGGAGGAGGAGGAGCAGTGGCCGACAACGTCGTGGAGGCCAAGGCAGTGGCAAAAGAGGTCAGACCCTCCACCAACTACCCATGTCTCATCAATGCCGCCAACACCCACTGTCATAGCAACAACGACCCTAGTAGCACCAGGAGTGGCTATCGATACTAGCGACACATGTCCTAGTGTTGCTCCTCACCCTAAACCTACTTGGAAGCTAGGTGATCTAGGTATACAAAGCATTTTTTTATATTTCAGTACTTTCAGTTTTCTCTGTTTATTATTACACAGATATGCCATGTGATACTAATCCCATGCTTTCTTTCTGTGTTTGCAGGCGATGCACAAGGATGGACTGGGTTGATGGCCTAGTGCATATTAGAGGTGGCCCCTGACATGCATATCTAGGGGATGGTTCTCAAGGAAAATTGGCCAGTTTCCATGGGGCAACATGCCCATCTGTTCGAGCTGGTAGTACGTCTAAGGACCGCTTGCGAGGAGCAGGGAGCAAAGATCGTGTAGCTGATTGCAAAGGCGACCACACTCTGGGGGTAGTGTAACTAGCTATTAGGGGAGCTACGGACGACACTCGTAGAGCAAGACACGGTAGAGACAAGGGATACTGTTATTGAGTAGGTGTTTAATGCCCTACAGAGCCACTTCAATAATCTCATGGGACAGCCGATAGTTGTGATCCTAGCAAATGTTCAGCAGCTATAGTAGGAGTTGATGCAAGCACGAATGACCATATGCTCCCTATAGGGGGTGATCAAAGGGATGTGTGTAGCCTTTTCTATGTCATGCACACAGTGATATAGATCCATGAACACCGTGCAGCCCCTCCCTAGACCACAACAACAACAGCTAGAGCCAAAGGGCTCCAGGAGCCATGAGCCACAACCATATGGACCTCCTGTTTTGTACATCAATTTTGTAGCTGGATATATATATACATTTTGTAGATCATTTTGTATAGTCATTGACACATATATTTAGTAGCCACTCATTGTTTTACGATAGTGGCTCGATACATGTATATGACATTTGATATATATATATATATATATATGAGATACTGGTTTTGATATCATGGCATTGTGTACTTTGATGTGTATGCTCCTTTATTTTCATGTATGGTGATGCTATGGATGTTATATGTTTATATGGATGTATGTTTACATTAGATGCTATCATAATTTAATAAACACACATGGATGTATGTTAATTAAATACAATGATGATCTAATTGCCTTAAAAGATGTAATGTAATGCATGGATACATAGCATAGCAAGACACATGTATGTATATTTCTCACACACACACACATGGTTACATCATAACACAAAACAAAAAAAAATCATAATGTGTTAATGAATAATGTCAACATATGCAGTGCTACTACCCTTAAAGAGTTAACACCACACATATAACACATCAGACAGTACACATAGTATTGACGAAGATGCATAGCATTAACGATATCGTTTAGAGGCATTCCATCCATAAATGATAATCCATAGGCACTCAAACCATACATGGAGATGAAAATGTAAGGGCCTAACCAGTTAGGACTGAATTTCCCTCTTTGATTAGGTGACACGTTTACATATCTCTGATTCTCATAAAGAACTAGGTCTCCCAACTTAAAATTTCTAGGAAGCACACTTTGATTATACTTTCTTGATAATGATCGTTGATAAGCTTTAAGATGATCAAGGGTATGTAATCGGCGCTCATCGAGCATCTCTAGCTGATGCAAACGATTAGCTCGATAAGTTTGTCATCAATTAACCCTTTAAGGGAAACCTACAAAGACAAAATCTCCAACTCTAAAGGCATGATGGCTTTGGAACCATACACGAAGTTGTGAGGCGTTGTTCTCATCACCATACAAACACTCACGTGATAGGCCCACAAAGTGTACATTAACTGAATATGCCAATCCTTACCATGTTTGTTAACTATTTTACGAAGTATAAGCTCAAGAGTCTTATTAGACGCTTTTTCTTGACCATTAGATTGAGGATAATAAGGTGTAGAAAATCTATGTTGAATGTGGAACTTTTCTAGGAATT
>VDFB02341131.1:0-34970 GCA_007258455.2 Sequoia sempervirens | reverse complement strand
CCCTAGTCAAAGGTTGAATGGCAAGCCAAAGGTGAAAGTCCGCCCCAAGCCAAAATGTTTAGATGGCAAGCCATAGAGGGAAGTCCGCCTTGAGCTAAGTGAAATGGCAACAAAATCAATGAAGTCCGCCTTAGGCATAAAAGAAGTGGCTTAAGAAATGCTAAAGTCCGCCCCTTGAGCAAAAGATAAAGTGACTAAGGCATTGTCAAGGAAAAAGTTGAATGGCAAGCCACAAGCTAAAGTCCACCCCTATCCAAAGGATAAATGGCAACAAAATAAAGCAAGTCCGCTTTAGGGTGGCAAAAGGAAAAAAAGACAAAGTTAAGGAATGGCTAGAGGATGGGTGAAGTCCGCCGTGTATAGAGGAGTGTGAAAATTAAAAATTTTGCCTAAGTATGGGCTTTGGAAAGTATTAAAATAAGCCCAAGTCCAAACATCAAAGTGTTTAGAGAAAAATTTCGCCATGGCTAGATAAATTTTGGAAAAAAGCAAGAAAATTTTACCAGACTTTGGACGATTAAAATTTACGGCGAAATAAATTTTGGACGAAAAGATTTATGGCCAGATAAAATTGGACATGGCGAAATAAATTTTGGAATTGAAAAGATTTATAGCCAAATAAAATTGGACATAGCAAAATAATTTTGGACAAGAGATTTATAGCGGAATCTAAGAAATTAGACATGGCGAAATAAATTTTGGAAAAGGAAAAGTCCTTAACCCCGAATAAATTAGATGATAGAAATTATGGCGAAAGTGGAGAAAATGAAAATTAAGCCTATAAGTCATTGGCAAGAAAAATTCCGAAAGGGACAAAACAATTTGCCATAAAATGAATGGGTTGGAAATAACATATAAAATAATTATTTTAATTATTTTAATTATTCATTTTCCAACGCCCCAAAGAGATAAGTCTTGAAAAATTCGAAATTGGAAAAGGAACAAAAGAGCTTTTTTGAACTGGCGATGAAATTGGAAACTTTCCAGGACAAGATCATTGAAGATAAACTTGCCACCCGGAAGCGAAGTGAAAGATGAGTTTAAACTCAATTCGAAGGAAACAATGCAAATTTGCTAAAAAGATCGATTTTCTCACCTCTATAATTGATTTCACTTCTCATTTGAACAATCATTCGATTTTTGAAGAAGGTGTGAGAAGAAACTTGTTGAGGAAATTTGCAGCAAAGTGAAGGAAATAAATTTTACCAGCTTGCATCGTGATTGTGATCACTTCTCCAGAAGTCACAGGCAGATTTACTTTGTCCACTTCACTTTGGCATGAAACTTCATCGTTTATTTTCTTTCCAGCTTGATTTTTCACGAAGTCTAAATTGATAATTAGCTGGAATATCTTTCAAACTGATTTAAGTTTCGAATTCTGATTATTCTCTCTACTTTTCTTGCAGATTTATTTTTGAAACGGTAAAGATGAAGTTCGCCAGCAAAGGTGTGCAAACACAGTCGAAAATCAAGTCCAAGTGGGAGCACGTTGTGGACACCGATCTTGGCCACGTTGACCTCGAAGACTTCAGGAAAAGAATGTACGGGACCGATGGACGTCTGCCTACACCAATTGCCATGAGGATGATGCGCAATGGAATCGTCCACGCAGCTGGATTTCCACCAGCAAAAGAATGTCCGGAGCTTATGGTAGAATGCGCATTGCACTACAATGCACGAGACAGGCAGATAGAAGCTCCTGACGGAAGAGTCCTTGCCTACTTGTCCGAGCCAGCAATCCAAGAAACCTTTGGAATTCCAGTTTACAATCGAACGTCCTACCGCACCAAGGAAGATGCACTCAAGCTTTATCAAAGCCAGCAGGATCTCTGTGCGTCCAACATAAACAAGAATTGGTTACTAAAGCCCAAGCCTACTGCAGGCAAGATGCCAAAGAAATTGATCAGAACTCATTTCAAAGAGGAATATGGTGACATCGTTTTGCTACTAAACAGAATTGTAGGCAATTCCCATGGTGCACCTTTCGAAAACTGGATGTACTATTTTATTGATGAAATAATCACTGGAGTCAAGATGTTCAATTGGTCCAGAATGATTAGTGATAGCCTGCACGAGCAGTTAGTCAACTTTGAGGAGACCAAAACTTTTCACATGAGCTCATACATCATATATTCACTTGCAAGATATTACAAGTATTCTGGCTTGACCTGCAAGGGTGTGGTCGGCAATGGCGAGGGGCAACTCAAAGCCTACGATTGTTATCCGCAGTTGCAACTGAAAGAGAAGTCTCATTTCCGACGAGCTCATGACGCCTTTTTGATGTACATCACCCGGCTTCTCCAAGGCGGAACTCACCAAAGACTCTCACATGAGGCCAAGAGCCTAATCAGTCGGTATGGATTCTGGTTCATTCAGTATCCTAAGTTCACTTACATCAGAATCCAAGGATTCTCGGGAAATCCTTATAGACTGCCCATCTATCCGACCAACAAGATGGTTTTGCTGGAAGTGCTAAGGCAATTGGAGGCGTATCAGAATATTCAAAGGCCAAAGCAGAAAGCGGCTGTCACCTTTCCTTTTTTCATCGGCAATATGGAGGAGTCATGTCCGACGGCACAAGCAGCAGAAATTGCTCGACTGGAGATACAACAATATCCATTCATATCATACAAATCCAGGAACAATTTTGATCCACTCCATCACATCAGAACTGTGGACGGAGAGAGGTACAAGCATCGGGTTGACTTAGAGGACTTCTGGGCTAACGCAGCAGATGAATACGACGTAAAGGAGGTTGTGGTCAAGATTGCCATTAAGCATGATAAGGGCAACAGAGCTCTTCAAAATACCTGATCAACTACAGGATGATGGAATATACTTGCAGCCGGGCTTCAATGAGAAGGAGCCACTTCCCCCTATAAGATGGTTTGAGCCTGAGATGGGTGACCTAGCAACTTTCATGCGACCTGTTTTCAAGTATTCTCAGTGGTGGATAGATCGGCAGGTAGAAATTTTAAGACAGAGAAATGTGCAATTCACCTATGAATTGATGGGCGATACAGAGTCCTGTTCTTCAAACGCCGGTGCATCTCGTGGAGATGGACCAACAGATGCCGCCAACTCGAGAAAGAGGAAAGAAGTTGATAAATCTGCAAGACAAGACAAGGATAAAATGGTAGATGAAGGGCCTTCTCGAAAGAAGCACAAGTCTAAACCTCTTCAGTCGGCCACTTCCAGAAATATAGAAGAAATACTCGCCATGGATAAAGAGTCTTTCGAAAATGCTAGGATCCCTTCTCCAGTCGAAAATGTGGAGCCAATACAAGTAGAAGATGATGATCAACCTTCTCCAGCAAGCACAGAAATCCTAGAATCAGATAATGATACAGATATTATGGATGGAGAATTCGAGGAAGGAATGATTTCCGCCCTCAAAGGAATCCAAGATGACCCATCCGTCCAAGAAATTCAGGGTATGCAATTGGTCCAAGAAGTTCAAAGTATGCCGGAGATTCAGGAAGAGCAGGAAGTACAGGATATACAAGACGTCCAAGATCAACAGGAGGACGGAATTGAGCAGCCAACAATCCCAGAGTGGCTGAAAGAAAGATTGAAAAGAAAGGCGCCAACGGAGGTACCTGAAGAAGAAGAGGATGACACAGATTTTCTGGCAAGACTAGAGCAAACTGCCCCGAGGAAGAAGGCCAAGAAATTCTCAACCATCCAAAGGGATGAGGTTGGCAATCGTACAGTGCAAGTTGCAATACCTACAGCCGACAAGTTCCAAGATGAGATCGCCCCTGATGAATATGCCATCACGACCATTGACATGGGTCCTACAACAAAAGGGCAAGAGGTCGAGGACTTGGACAATTCCGTGGCCACCATCAAGTCCAGGTTGGAAAAAGAAGTTGCCAAGAAAAAAGAATATAAAAAAGAAATTCAGCGCCTAAAAGATTACATCCAGCACTTGACCAAGCCCCTAAATGAAGGTGACCAAGCAGCGCTTCCACCTCCTAATTCTTCACGAGAACCAGGTGCAAATTTTGAAGAAGAGTTGACTAGGCGAGGGAGGCTAAGGACTGGATGGCTGGAAGGAAAGAAGAGGCGTTGGCGTTTGCAGAAAAGTTGGCGCAAGTAAATGAGCAGGCTTCCTTTATGCTATCACGAGTTGCAGACCTGGCGGAATCATGGAGTAGTCTCGAAGATATTCAAAGCAGGATCATCCCATGTATTCGGGAATTGAAGAGCATCTCGAAGCAAAGGTTGATTGAGGACAAGGTTATTGAAGCTGGAGCGGCATATGATTTTAATGGATGGTATTATGCTCTGATCTCAAGAAGAGGAGTCCTCGAAAAAGTGAAGCAGGATGGTGCCAGAGTTGAAGAACAAGTAAAGGAAATTCAGAGTAAAATTTATGAAATGGCTGCAGATATGCTCGACAAGGACGCTGTCCGAAAGAAACACTTGCGGCCAAAGAATTTAAAAGAACAAGTACAGAAAATTTTCTCCACCACCGGGCCAATCATGAAAGAAAACTTCACCAAGGTATTCAACTTCATGGCCGTCAGAAATTCTTTCTTGCTGCAGGAACCAGAATGGGCGACCACTTTTGCAGAGTGTGCCGAGAGCTTGGACTTGCTGGAGTACAATGTCAACGTGCTGCCCGACATTGCCATGGAAGAGGTCGGCTTGATCGTGTCCAGATTCGCCGAATGCAAGGCCGCACAAGTGGATAAGGATGCCACTCCAGATGTCTAGAGTTCTCTCCAGTTAACTGGTTGAGGTTTTGGAAACCCTAATTAGGGTTTAGTTCTGTTTAATCTGGGCCTTTGATCCTGAATCAATCTCGGCCGTTCATTGTAATTCAGAAATACTATATAAACCCCCCCCCTCACTCTCTCATAGATATAGATGATAGATTAGAAGATTAGAAGATATAGAGGAGATTAAGAAGTTAGAGCAGATTCAAAGAATTAGATTGTAGAAAATAAAGAGAGTTTTATGAGATTGTTGTGAAAACACTACTTTGATAATAAAGTTCAAATGCATGAGGTGCCTTGAATACTTGATTGTCGAATGGTTGCATGGTCGCATATTTTCTTTCTCTCTTAGTAAATTTGAATTAGAATGTATGTTAGAAGAATGATAGATTGATAACGGAGATTAGTGAAACCGAGCTCATACTTTCTTTGAGTGGATGCTTTTCACCCAATGTGTAAAGTTAGACTGAGCTTTATCGTGGATGCTTAACTTCTGTTTGAATAATTATTGTTCGATTTGATGGTAATTATTCATTACGTGAAAATCATAAGCACATTCCCAGAAGATTGCACTTGCTCTGTGTAGTTGTCGTTTAACGTGGCGAAGCAGAGTATTGTTTAGTTGGTTTCATTTAATCCTCGTCTTCTCTTGATTTCTTAGGAATAGCATAGGATCTCTAAAACCCTCGATCTTTTTCACTTTTTTTAAAATCAGAAAATCCAAAATGATACTGCATTTATGTTTCCGCTTTTCTGAGTAACTTGCAAAAAGTAAATCTCAATTGTGCCCCCAGCAAATCACATCCATACCACAGAGTCTATCCGCATTCATCTTAAACATTGGGATTACCATATGATCTTACTTGCAATCTTAGCATACAAGGTAATTTTTCAAGAGGGGATAGAGCGTCTTTGAACACTTTATTCTAGAATGTTTGTTGTGTCATAAAACACGCATCAACACCTCCCAACTAAGAATTTTCCCACCATTGCCCACTTTCCAATGGATTCTGCCCTCGAGAAATTTCCATCCCTGTTCTGCTAAGATGGGATGTAGATGAGTGGGACTCTCTTATGGGCTGATATAATACCCTCATAAAGCTAGAGAAGGTATTTTCACTTGAGAATAGTTCTCCAAAAGGTATCAATCTGCCATAGTTTACTGGCAGCCTTCCTCACCAATGTTTGATAGGTTCTACATGTTAAGCTCTCCTTTGTGTTTAGAAGAACATACTGTAGTCCATGTGACAAGGAAGTGTTTGAATTTCTACTCTGTTCCTCTCCAATGGAAGGTCCCTTAATAATTGTTAATTACTCTTTAATTTGCTGCAGAATGGTGAGTGTGGTGAGAGTACAAATTGGAATTGCCCAGAGAATCTGTAAGAGGTGGATTCTTTGTGTGAATATTAGCCATCGATTTGTCAATTGAGATAGCTTTGTCTTTATTTGTATGATAGTGGCATCCCATAGAACCCTACTCTATTCATATGATGAAGGAATCCCAAATACTCTAGTTGAGGGCATTCCTTCGTAGAATCCTTATATGTAAGGCAATTCTTTTTTCAGGTGTCGTGGAATTTTTATAAAACTGCTATGAGACTTGTCTTAGTTTATCCAATGTCCAGAGACTAATTGATATTGGGTCAAAAAGATGATGGATTTTGCTGATATACCAGAGAATTAGTACTTAAAAAAGAAGTGTCATCAACAAAATGAAAGCTGAAGTATCTTGTTCCCCTTCTGTTGTGGATAGCCCATGTATGTAGCCCTTAGATTTAGCTTCTCTTAACATTTTGCATTGTGTTATCCATGAGTATGAACAGATATGAGCTGAGTTATTTCCCTTTATTTTAGCCATCTGAAGGACAGAAAGGTGTCCATGTGTCTCCATTGATTGAGAATGAGTGTGTTGGATTACTGAAGCAGCTGTTAATGTGTGTGCTCTCATCTAGACACCAAATAACTTGCTTACTGAAATCAAATAATTGGAGTGCATGCTCTCATCTAGACACATGAAAAGCCCTTGAAATATGCAATTCTACCAAGATTCCCAGTCTTTTCAATAGATTGATTAAGTAAAGGATTTCCTGGACAGTAATGATGTTATCCATTGTCTGTTTTCCTGACACAAAGGCAGATTGGGTTGTTCAGATCAGCTTGGAGAGCATTGCCTTGATTCTTAAGGCAATTGATTTTGAGAGAACTTCATAGACCATATTGCACATTGTGTTTAGCCTATGTTGGCCCATTTGTTCTGCACGAGCAACCTTGACAATCAACATAATGTTGGTGGCATTCAGTTGACAAAGATTTATCTTGTTCTTGTAGAATTCTATTCTTCAATAACTGCCATCGCAACATCTGCAATCAAATCCTTAAGAAGATAGGAATCCATCTGATTCAGGGGCTTCATGTAGAAGGACTTAAAAGACTATATCATTGATTTCTTCTTCTGTGGCAGGCCATACTATCATATCATTTTCTCCTTCAATAATAAGCTAAAGGATCTTTTGAAACAATTTCAGTCAAACTCTTTTCCTTCTCCCAAGCTTCAATGAGAATGGCATGGAAGAAATCCATGGCATATGCCATTATATCCTTAGCACCATGGATGACTGTTCCATCCTCATTTTTTATCCATTGAATAGATTCTATATGTTGTCTATTTAGAACAGATTTCTGGATATATTCTGTGTTCATATCCCCCTACTTTACCCACTGTTTCCTTGATCTTTACCTCCAGTATTGCTCGCTCTTCTTTTGTATAGAGGCTAGATCTTGGATGAGAGTTTGTTTCTGTGTGTTCAAAGCAGGGAGAGACCTGAGTCTCTAATTTATTTCTGCACAGCTACATGCTGTGCGACTGTTTGTGTGAATTGGATAAAAATATTCACATATTCAGTCTTGTTCAATTTCTTCAAATGATATTTTAGGTGCAGGAATTTCCCCATAAACTTGTATATCTCATGCCCTTATGTTTGTGTTGCTGCCTTCTACCATTGGTCCTCTTTCTCCTAAATTGTTGGTGTGACAGCCATATTCTTTCAAACCTAAATTGGGGTTATTTTACCGGAGGTTTGACCATGATTGATTCAAAAGAGCTCCAATGGAGACAAATCATATTTTCAAAGAACCAGTCTGAAGATTTGTCAATGTCAGATCCTCTTCAGAGTTAAATTTGGGCTTGGCTTCCGTGCACCTGTCTTCAGCATAGATGTATTTATTAATGATTTGAATTGGATTGGAGCTTGGGTTTTACCCTTTTGTTTGGATTCTATTTTTGCACGTTCACTTAGATCTCTCATCATGGGTGCTGTTATTAGGGGTTCCTTGGATGCCCTCCATTTCATCTACTACTGAATCTGCTAGGGCTGCAAAAAGATTGGTTTATGAAATCTGACCAGTTGTTCCATTTTATTGCCTTTTCTTTGATATGCTCATCAGAATTTGGTCTCCCCATGTTGATCAGTCTGGTTGAGGTGATGTGGAATTTGGTGGTTGTGGCATTGTTGGTTGTGTTGTAGCTTCCATCGAGCTCATGTGTATCCCATCTAGGGCAAACCATGGCACAAGATAGTTTGAGATCCTGCAGTGGAAAGAGTTGTTCTAATAATTTAATGGCTCTCACTCAAATCCTCCTGATAAATACTCATGATTCCAGTATTATACTATTAGTTCATGGTTTGTCAAGGTCTAGGTTAACACGAATTTGAGTGTAGCTTTATACTCTTGAACTTTTGGTGTACTCCGAGGCAGCAATATATTCTCCTATAGCATTTCCTGTTTTTTGCCTAATATTCACTCAGGATTGATGGCAACTTCATCCAAACTGGTACCATGCTTGGGAGATCTTCAGCTGGGTTGAAAGCTAGAGACCAGTACGTCATGAAATGATCTATTTTTTCAGGAACCACTTACTCCTTAGGATGCTCAATCTCTCTCTTTCTTTATGGAGAAGATGGCCATTGAATATCCTTTAGGCACCATCAAAATGCCTATAGATTTAGCATGTTTCTTTTTCTCCTGAAACCACATCCTGAGAGCTTTGGTCCAAGGAAGGCTTCCATAAATCGGCAGATCAGGGCCTTCTCTTTGAGCAGTCAAAGCCTGTGTCCCATTTCATCCATGGAGGAGGATTTTGTTGCAGTTTCCATATTAAGATAGCATCAATCTCCTTGTCATGGGGAAATTATAGCTTCTGGTGGTAAAGTGTGCATGATATTGACAAAAATGTTGTAGTTTTTCCTTACAAACTTGCATTGTTTTGTTAGAAACAACAAATTTGAAATTTTGGTTTGGATTTGATGGGGGAAGTTTCAGGCCAAGGCCTATCTAGGGTCTGTCCTTTGATCCAATCAAATTGCGATTGGTTTTGGAACAGAATTGCTGCTGATGGAGATGAGTGGTGTCTCCTGATTCCAATGGGATATGAGCATGTCTTCAAGGAATGCTTCTCAACCAGTAGATGCAATACTTGTAATTCTGTGAATAATTGAAAATAAGGATGATAAAACTTGTTATTATAAACTGATAAGAGATTGCCTTAAGCAATTCATTTCATACAAAGGAAATCATTATCTTTCAGAAAGTTTCTTAAAAAAAGCTAAGATTTTAACTCAGTTGTTAATAGTGTTGTTAATAGGCCACAAATTTACATTTGTAACTATTTCCTTCTCATTCCTAGTGGAAACGATTGTGCACCAAAGCCTTCTATAGTATTCTTCGTTGAAATTCTTGTCCCCAAGGAGTTCTTCATGACCCAATTACCTCTCTATCATCATTATCAATTGGTATTTTGCAAGGACTTTATGGGACTTGAGCAAGCTTACCAGGAGACTGGTACTGATACCTGTACAGGAGATGGGAACAGGTACTGATACACCATTTTTCAAAAAAATTGGAGACAGGTACTTAGAGATGCCAAAATGAAAAAAGAAAATATATATATATATATATATATAGCTCAAAATTAAAAATCGACACTCAAAGTATAGAATGCAGACTGTTGCTACTCTATCCCCACTTCGTCACTTATAGACTTATAGTCCTTGTTATTCACACTCAGACTGCAGACTCACTCCTTGGGCACTCCTTGGCCTTCCTCCCACACTTGTTACTTTTAAGTTTTAAGCATAGTTGCCGGGAGACGCGTCTCCCCCCCTCGGAGACGCGTCTCGGAGACTGGTACCGTCTCCGGAGACGTCTCCAGGAGGCCGGAGACGTCTGCCGAAGTTTCCCGAGTACCCTGCTGTCTCCTGCTGCAAAAAAGACGTCTCCAGCTAAAATATCTAAAAAAAACTTTAAAGTTTAAACATTTAAAACTTTAAAAATTAAAGCATAATGTATTTGACACATCTAAGAGTGATTAAATTATTGTTTTGAAAGTTCAATGTCATCATATTTTCAGATTTTCTATAAATTACTAAATTTATTTTCAGATTTTTTATAAATTATTAATTTTTTATTTTTTTTATTTTTTATTTATATTAAAACAAAATGGCGTCTCCAAGTACCCCCGTCTCCTATTT
This sequence comes from Sequoia sempervirens, assembly GCA_007258455.2. Lineage (NCBI taxonomy): Eukaryota > Viridiplantae > Streptophyta > Pinopsida > Cupressales > Cupressaceae > Sequoia > Sequoia sempervirens. The sequence goes on along the minus strand of VDFB02341131.1, from coordinate 24,718 downwards.
TCAAAAAAGAGCCGTACCGGTACCAGTACCGGTCTCCCGTACCAGTACCAGTACCAGTCTCACGGCAACTATGGTTTTAAGTCATAAATGTTTGGCATTTGAAGACCAATGTAACTGCCGTTTAATTGATAGATTCCCACTGACTGTCAGTTATGCTTCTGTGTTGCTGTTCGTGGTTTTGGGGTGTAACAGCTTAGTCTGGTGATTCCTATTTTTGGGGTTTTTGTGACTCCACTTTGAGGAGTTCTTTTGATGTTAGTTGTTGGTGGGGTGTTTTCTTTGGTGAAGTTTTGTGTCACTCTTTTCTGGAGGATTTTTTCCAGAACTGTAATTTGGTTTGCTTGCTGAATGAAAATGCTAATTTTTTTGACGTCTCTGTCATTTCTGGATATCATCTGTTGTTCATATTCTAAAATCTGGGATCTATGATGTTAGGCCTGTGCACTGTCTTGAAAATGCATAACTGGCAGGAACTGAGCTCGCTATGGGAGCTTGTTAACAGGAACTGAGCAACAATCTTGATTCTCAGTTGCAGGGAACAGAGGAATTATCTGCATCACAGACTCAGATGCTGACTGTTGTGAATAAAACAGTCACAGGATGCCATATAAACTTTTTAAAGATTTTATTATTATTATTATTCAATTATTTTTTCACTTTTTAGGGGTTCTTTCTGGGAGACATGAGGAGATGTAGGCATGACATCTGCTGTCACAGGAGCTATCTCCATATCAGTCTTTGGTACTAGAGACATATCCCAGTCTCAGAGACATGTCTCCCTGCAACACTGGACTCAGACAGTATGGTACTATAGCTGTCTGCCATATTCCATCTACACATGAATTTTACTCTTCCAAATGAGGTCAGGAGAGAATAAACAATCCAGTAGTAAATTATTTTTCTGAGCTCACACAAACAAACAGATATTCATGATTGAGTTTGACAGGAGTAAAAGCAATAAGGATTCAATCTTGAGCAGAAGGCAACACCATTGTGCTCTGTTGAGGATTTCTGTGCAGTTTTGATGCATTACAACTCATGAAGTTGCTGGACCAGAGATTGATAACTCACCTTGACCTGGTAAGAGTTTAATGGCCTCATATTTATTGAAATTTGAATTCAAGGTTGAAGAAATAAAAGAGATAAACTTCCATGCGGAGCTCCAAAATATTTTTTGGAATTCGGTATTTTTCTTCAAATTAACAAGCATTAATTTGAAGTAGCGCTAACACACTTGAAATAAAATAAAATATTAGGTGACTTCATAAACCACAGTAACACTTACATGATCTGAGGAACAGAAAATGGGTGTACGATGTGTCCAATCTCCCACAGAGTACGGATTGAACAAGAAAACCATCTGAACCTAGATCACGGTTGAGGTCAGCAGAGTTTCAAGCACCACTATTATGTTCTATTCCGTCTGTTACCTGCTCCACCCAAATGGCATGAATCCCAAAAAAGAGAGGCGATGCAAGTCTAAATTGACTTTGGAGAAATATATACCCCCAGATATTGCATCCATGCCAAAGGAAGTCTATGCTTTGTGGTGCAGCTCCTTGGGATATGTTTCTTTAAGTTTCCAACAAAAAGAGAACAGAAATAAATGTATAGATTTAGAAATAAATATTCAAACCTTCTTTGTCATTTGTTTTTGATCTTCCACCTCCCAACTTGTATTTTTGTAGAAGAAAAGATGCAACAAAATGCACATTACATTTATGGTTCTTTCAAGTGATTAAAGCAGACACAAATGAGTACAAGTAAACCACGACATTAGTAAGCAAATGCTTTTGTAGACTGTTTCTATTAGTATCACCAGTAATCACCACAAGAACATAACCCACCCTTCATGTGATGGAAACGATTTGCATCCCTCACAACAATTTCTCGTTTAACAATATTAGAAATGAATTTAATTGCTGTATGGCAGTCACCACAGACACGAAGATTCTTTGTAATACGGATAGGAGTACCAGGGCTTGTGTTTATAAGCCCAAAAACTATGGCCAACCTCTCACTATGACTGTAAAGTAAGTGTTCCTTCATCTCCTCTTCAATGTCATGAAGTGCAAAATTTGTATTAGGCACATACCCTGCTTCCTCCATCTTAGCAACCAAGGCCTGCAATGCTGCATAAATTTCTTGAGACTGAGGATGTGATGTATCACCTACAAGGAAGGTGTGAACCCTATTATCTATTTCAATTAAGCTGCATCCTGGATTCTTTTCAACTCCTTTATCTTTCATCATTGTACGGAGCTTTGCTGCATCAGCAAATCTCCCAGCTCCAAAATAGATGTTTGACAGTAATACATAATATCCAGCATTTCCTGGATCTATGTAAAAAAGACGTTCTGCCACTTTTTCCCCAATCTTAATATTGCAATGGATTCTACAGGCACCAAGTAAGGCACCCCACACACTAGCATCGGGTTCTAATGGCATCTTTTGGATGAAGTCATATGCTTCATCTAACTGCCCCGCACGACCAAGAAGGTCAACCATGCATGCATAATGCTTTGCCATGGGTTCAATGCAATAACCTTGACTCATGCAAGCAAAGTATTGCCATCCTTCATCCACTAGGCCTGCATGACTGCATGCAGACAAAACACAAACAAATGTGACATGATTAGGCTTCATTCCTACATGTTGCATTTGGAGAAAAATTGCAAGAGCATCTTTTCCATGCCCATGCATTCCATACCCTGCAATCATTGCATTCCATGAAACCACATCTCTTGTGTTCATTTTGTCAAACAACAGTCGTGCAACTTCTAGACTCCCGCATTTTGCATACATGTCTATTAAGGAGGTTGCAACGAAGAGATCTGAATCAAGTTTGCTTGCAATTATACAATCATGGATCTGCTTGCCTTGCTCCAAAGCTGCAGAATGTGCACAAGCTGATAGCAGCACTCCGAAGGTAGAAGTGTTTGGTTTCACATCCGCCAACTGCATTTCATGGAAAAGTTCTAAAGCTTCATTGGCAAGTCCATTCTGAGAATAACCCGCAATCATTGCATTCCATGAAACCAATTCTCTCTTAGGCATTGTGTCAAAAACTAGGCGTGCAGTACGTACACGCCCACTTTTAGCATACATCGCTATAAGAGAATTCCCGATAGAAACATACGATTCTAGTCCACTTTTTATAATGCTAGAATGTATCCACTTGCCCCGCTGCAAAGCTCCCAAATCAGCACACGCTGAAAGCACACTCACGATGGTGAGCGAGTCCGGTTTAACATCTGCCAACTGCATTTGATAGAACATTGCCAAGGCTTCACTAGCATCTCCACTATGTTGATACCCCGCAATCATTCCATTCCAGGAGACAACATCTCGTTCAGACATTTTGTCAAACAACTCACGTGCAACCTGCAATTTCCCGCACTTAGCATGCATAGCTACAAACGAATTCACCACCGAAAGATCTGAACCAAATCCATTTCTTACCGCATACTCATAAATCAACTCACCTTGTTGCAGATCTCCCACTTCAGCAGATGCTGAGATAACACTTGCAATGGTAATTGAATTCGGTTTCAAATTTGTGAGCAACATTTGATTGAAAAGCCTCAGGGCCTCAGTAGCATTCTCACTCTGGACGTATCCCACAATCATCACAGACCACACAACGGCATCTCTAGTATACATGTTTTCAAACACTAGACGTGCGTCCTCCATACTCCCGCATTTGGCATACATATCTACAAGGGCAGCTCCCACATATACATTTGATTCAAGTCCAACTTCAATTATTTGTTCATGAATTCTCTTACCTTCATGTATAGCTGAAAGGCCACCACATGCCTTAAGAACGAAGGGAAAAGTAAAGCAGTCTGGTTGTAAGCCTACCTGCTGCATTTTGTTGTAAAGCATCAGCGTTTCCTCGCACCGGCCAAATGTCGCATATCCTCTAATCATCACATTCCACAAGAAAGCATCTTGTTTAGACATTTTATCAAACAATTGGCGTGCGTTGTTCAGACTACCAAACATTGCATACATTCTCACAAGCTTAGTACCCAAAAACATGTTTCGGTCCAGGCCACAAATGAGCATACGGGTGTGGATTTGTTTCAATGTTTTTACATTGGTACAGCTGACTAATTGAGAAGCGTAGAATTCGAAATCCAGAGCTGCCAATGTATGGAAACAACCCATATTACTGGCCGGAGATCCGCATTTAGGAATTTTATTTGTCAGTTTAAAAACCCAATTCACGAAAAAACCAGTATGAATAATCTCTGCGTGCACACAAATTAGAGAGTGCGAAGAAAATGCCAATGCTCTCGAAGAAACCATAACACTTAAACGATTTGAGTAATTTAATCTTACCACGGCGGTCCATGGTCTAATCCAGACGAGAAGGTAATGGAAAGGATCCGGTCTCCATGCAAAGCATATTTTGTTCATGAACTTCCTATAATGGAAATTTTTTAAACACTAATAGCATTCGAGGTTCACTTTCAGGATCTAGATCTTTAAATAATATGGTTATTTGCATTTAGAACGATGAAACTAATTTTTAAGTTTTGTAAAAATTGGCCATTACCCAACACATAGCTGTGTAGCTAAATACATCAAGGCAAGCAAGAATCATTGTTCTTAACCAAGGCCTGATAAAACTCCTCCCCATAGGCAAAAATGAAGACGCTGTGAATGGATAGCGGGCTATTACTCTTCTTAACACTTATATAAAATTATTGTCAAAGTCTTGGCTCATGGAATAAAGTATATAATCTAGGAGATTGTTAGGCCAGAATAAACTGGGTTTTTGGGTGGCAGATTTATTCTTGACACTTCGATGTTGGCTTGGGAGACTGTTGAATGGGCTCAACGATCTGTTCAAAATGTTCTAATTATCAAACTCGATTTTGATAAAGCTTATGATCACATCCACTGGGCTTTTATTCTTAACATGCTAAAACGGCTAGGTTTTGGAATAAAAATTTGAGAGCATATTAAAATGTTGTTCATTGATGCCAATGTGAGATTCATTGTCAATGGAGCCCATTCCCCCCAATTCTCTTTACAAAAATCCATATGCTAAGGCTGCCCTATAGCACCATTCCTATATGTTCTAGTCATTAATGCCCTTGGTTACCTCTTTCAACATGCCTGCGCTTCTAAGCTTATTCATGGTATTTCATTACATAGTAATGTCAAAGCACTTAACTTCCATTTTGTTGATGACAACATGTTGTTTATTCAATGTTCAACAGATGAAGTAACTAATACTCTTGATGTTTTGGATCTATTTTGCACTATCTCGGGATCCAAGCTTGCAATGAATAAAACTAAATTCATTATAACTCGTCCTTCCCCACATCCCCCTTGGATCTCTAGTGAATGGCGTGAAATTAAACATGGTACAATCACCAGGTACCTTGGTATTCCCTTTGGGATTGGAGTCTCCCTCAAGGATATGTGGAATTGGTTTATGACCAAATTCAAAGGAAAACTTTTGAGTTGGACTAATCAGTTCCTTTCCATGGCTAGTTGCATCCAAATTACCAATAAAATCCTCTTGGCGAGTCATGTTTACATCTTATCTTGCTAGCTATCATCTAAAAATTATTATAACCAGCTAACTCAACTGATTAGGAGTTTTGTTTGGGCCAAATAGGGAAACAAGAAGGGCTTTCCTAACACATCATGTTTACATTGCATTCAACAAAGGACAAAGGTGGTTTGGGGATTATTGACCCTTGCACTCAGGGCATATGTCTCACTAGCAAATGGATTGTGCGAGCTTTGGAAGGAGAGGCCCCTTGGAAACATTTAGTTTGATTTTGCATTAAGTCTGCAACTACTAGCCATTCCTGGGAAAAGGTACAGTGAAATGATAAGCTCCTTTTGGCCCCTATTTCAAAACTAATGGGTCTTCTCCATTCAACTCTATTTGGAAAGCATAGTAAATCACCTCGAAGAAGTTGGTTTGGTATGATCAATCCTTTAGTCATGGCCTCAGCTTTACAAACTCTTCCATATGGTGGAATCGTCTAATTCAACAAGGTGGAAAACCCCTTGGGGCTATTAAAAGTTTTAAAGGAAAGAATATTTTCAAAAAGGGAGTTCATGTTTTTCATGATTTATGGGATCCCATCAGCTTCAACTGGAAGTCTTGGCAACAATTACACACTGAGTTCAACTTGACATTTCCCACTAAACAACCTCTTCTTTAAATACAACAACTTGTTCCCCCTCATCTTTTTTGTCGTTTGTCCTCTCCTTGTCATTCTAGCTTTTTGAAAGATTAGAAATGGCCTAATAAATGTAATATCCACTTCTTTCCTCTTGAGACCATCTATAGATAGCTCCTCCCCTCAATTTTTCTTTCACCTTGTCTCAATGTCAAGTGGAACTAAAAGTTTAGTTAGACAAAATAGAATATGGTCAGCCATCAAATTTGGAAGTCTAAAGTCGATGCTCAATTTGAGCTCTTGGCTTGGAAGATTCTTCATGTTAAGTTACCTATTGGTAACTGCCTCAAATTTCTCCATCTTCCTTTATAATGTCCCTTTTGTGCTAAATATAAGTCTATAAAACATGCTTTCTGAGTTTGCTCTCATGCTCAGAACTTGTGGCATTCTCTTTTCTCTTTGCTTCCCACCCTCTTCAATCACACTTGATCATAGAAAACAACGCTCCTTGGTATCTCCTCTCACCATAATATCCTCATTCAACTATGCAAGTAGGTCATCCTTAAATTGGTTTGGAAGTTTCATTCTATTGTTATATTTTTCAGCATCTCTTAGCCTCTTAAAGTTGAATTTCAAATAATTTGCTAGAATCTCTCTTTACAAATTACAAATTTGATTGCCATGCTCAAGGATTATTTAGAAACTAACAATGATCTTAAAATATCTATCTATTTAATGTTCAAGCACAGTTATAGTTAGTTGATAGATAGACATCTTGCTAAGGAGGTTGCTTCTTGGAGGCTATGGAGAGTATTCTGCCTTTTGCATGGTGAGCTTCTTAGACCTTCTTCAAAATGGTTGTTGATCATGGTTCAAGTTTTGGTCATCAACGCTATTCGATATCTTCTTCAAAGAGATATCCTTATTGTATTTGTTGGAATTACTATTGTTTTAGCAACACATTTTGCTATTGTAGAACTACTTATATTATTGTAGTTGTCACAGCATGCTTTGCCTTCTTTATTCTATGTAATGATGGCAAAGATCTTCAAAAAATCTGGAAAAGATCTTCAACCCATCGTGTTGGAACTATAAAAATTGATATTTTCACATGATTGATTTTACTCATAATCCTCCAAGTGAGTCCTACCTTTGATGCATTTCCCTCTCTTCGTGCATATTTTCTCCATATTTTGCCTCATTTCCCCTTTGAGCCCGTTGTGTCATGCATTTTTGCATTCTGGTTCATATCGGCATAAGTATCCAAATGTCTCCCCGACTTGTGTATTTTTCATTAATTCTTGTTGCAGGTTGTCGGTAAGACATTTCTCTTGTGTTGGCGACTGCGGAGGCTTCTGTCGGTATTTATCTTGGCGGTCAGGTTAATATTTTGCTGAATTCTGGATGTCTTAGCGATGAGGTTTTAAAATGGTTTTCTATCGGCAAAGGGTTTTTCTTTTGGCACAGTGTCACAGCGAGTTATCAATTGTCACACCGACCGCTTGGTATAAGTTTTCATACCGGCAAAGGGTTTTACATTCGGCACAATGTCACAACGAGTTTCTATTGTTACGCCAACCGGTGCCTAAGTGGTGGTTTTGGTGAGATTTTAATCCTTCGGCGAAGGGTCATAGCGACAGGGTGATCCCATAATAGTGGTTTACAATTTTTGGCCAAACTGGACACTGGAATTTTTATTTTTAACTAAATCTTCACATTCAGACACCTATAGCGACTAAACCGTGAGGAATTTGAAGATGATGCAAACTAGAGTCTCATCATTTTTGTAGATTCTAAAATATTTTTTTCAAAATTTTTGGAATCAAATTGCACCTTTTTCCATCTCCCAAAAACTGGTTTTTTCAAAAAACATTTTTAAAAGTGGCCCTTACGTATAATGCATAACTTTTTCCATGAAGGATAAAATTCTAATTCTTTCGAATTTAGATTTTTTTAACTCTGATATCTAGTGCTTCCACTTGGTTAGATAGTTTTTTATTGAATATTTTTTTCTTTAATCAAGTTTCAAAGTCAAAAATACAATTGAGATTAGCGTGACATATAGCGCAAACTTTTTGTATATATCAAATTCAATTATTATTTTTGTTGGATCAAGGACTTTATATCTAGTGCACTCATATTTTTCAATTTTTTTTTTGATAATCGCTATTTTTCCACATGTGTAGAATAGAGACCTTCATTTTTGAAAAACCTATGTTTAATAAAACTAAAAAAAACAAATACATAATAAAACCAAAACATATTAAAATTATATTCATTGGATAGCTCGTTTCGAGGACTACCTGACTCCAATTGGGTATGTGAAGATTCCCCATTTTCATCCTCAACCTGAGCGTCAAAGCGTAAAAAATTAGGTTTTTTGTGTGAACAAAGTCAAAAATTAGGGAAAAGGGGGGGCTAGAACCAAGGGGGTTCTAGCGAACCAGGGTTCAGAACCCTGGTTCATTCGAACCCCCTCAATATGCATTTTCCCTTTTGTTTTTTGGGCAAGAAATGTGGGCCCCGTGATTGATGGGTTCGGTCGAACCCCTTTATGGTTCGGTCAAACTTGTAGGTTCATTCGAACCCCTAAAACCAATTTTTTTGCCATGGGGCCATTTTTTCTCAGTTTTCCTTCCTCCATCAAATTGTAAACCACTATTATGGCTTCACGAGAAGGTATGTGTTATACCGACTTTTCAAGCGGAGGTTGTATTTCGGCAAAAGTATTATGTTGTCTTGGCGAATTGGAATATGCTCGGGGTTTTTGGTATAGCAATGTGGAGTCTACAAAGGGTTTCCCCGAATGTGATGAGCTATAGCAAAAAGCATGAAAATGGGTGGCTTTTGTCGGTATATGAATATTTGTGTCCTGGCGAAGCTATGTGAGGACTGGTTGTCGGCAAGAGAATCCTTGTGTTACATCGACATAAGGCTATATATGGATCTTTAGCCTAGCATTGTAATCTCGATATATGGTCTCTCCGAGAGTGGTATGCTATAGCGATACACATGATTGGCGTTCTTTGGCAAGAGAAGCAAAGGGTTACAGTGACGACAAAATGTAAAAGGTTTGCTTTCGGTATAACTGATGACTTTCTATGTAGTATCTCACCGATTGTGGTTGGCTATACCAAAACAAAAGAAATGCATATGGCTACTCCTTGACTTTGATGTAACCATTGGAATATCACAGTGACTTCAATGTTAGTGATGTCTTCGGTGAAGCTTGGTCTAAATCTTTGAGACATCTCCCCGAAAGTGATAAGCTACGATGACTGTGAACAAAATGAAAGGATTGCTTCAGTGTGAGATGTGCCCCTATCTCAGCGAGTGAAATCATGATATAGGCGGAGCGATAAGCGTTTGAATTTCCTTTGGCGTAGGTTGTGATTTGTCTTGCCGATTGCTCGCTGGTAAAAAAAATTGAAATTCACCACTGTGGCCGACATGAATCTATTTGAATAACCATTGCAGGCCGACGTATTTTGGAGCCCGAATTTGGTGCTGGGCCGACATGATGTTCTATTTTGATATTTTCTCATGCTGGTGTGTATATAAGCATGATGTAATTGTTAATTGATACCACCAGAGATTAGATTTTTTGATACACTGCAAGGAGATACATTAGAATAAAATCATTAGACTAGAGGCTATTGTTGCATGATTTTCACAATGGAGGTATTTATGAGATTCAGTTGATGTTGCTGCATTTTTCTAGTGTCAGTTATCTATTGAGTTAAAATGAAAAATACTGCTAAGTTGTCTCCATGATTGGTTTTTCTGGTTATTTAAGTTGACATAACAAGTTTATGTTCGATTTATCAATACACATTTGTTGTATTTGAGTGATTAATCAACTGGTTCTTTCAAGCAAAGATTAAATCCTTTTATTGATCACTGTAATCAGAGAAATTCATTGTGGATTATTGAAGTAGAACTTAGTAGTCATATTGTTGCAAGTTTATACAAGTTGTAAACACATAAATGCCAGATAATTTGTGTTTTCTCATAATGTGTTGTTCATCTTGATCTCATTTGACTCCGCCTACCCAACAAGGCACTAGTCTCTGCATTTCACTATTTGAATCCATTCCAGTTTCTTTATATCTATTAATTAAGCATCTTGGGATTTAGATCAGAAGGTAGCTATTGAGTTTGGTTTGTTCACTGTTATTTGCCATTGTGGATAAAGCACTCTATAAAGATAATCATAAGTTAAGTCTACACTATTTAGAAAAGTACACCCACCTAGGTTTGCAGCACCTAAAGAGTAGAAGGTTTGATTATTTCAAACCTTGTTCTGTTACCTTGAAACGTATCAAGAGATTGGCAGCCTCTTGAGGGATTCAGCCTGCATTTTTGAGATCTAACAAATTGGCGACTCTGCTGGGGATCAATTAGAATCGAGGCCTTAATCATAGAGTCAGAAATCTTGAATAGACTCCGCTGGGAACAAGAAATATTGAATATTTGTCTCATTTTGATTAAAGTGAGTGGCGACTCTGACCTAATTTTTGCAGTTGTTCATCATGAATGGAAGAAGATCTTAGTACAGGGGAGGTCATACTGGAGCTCCTGCTGGTAGCAGTAAGTGGACACATAAGGGTGACAAAGCTGATAAAGAAAAAGGAATAAATGAAGATATGTGCATGACAGATAAGGATAAAACATTTAGTGCACATCTTGAGACTTATGATTATTATGACACATGGAGAGATAATTCAGGTACAGATCCCTGTACCCCTGAAGAGCAATTAAATCCATTCTACAATCCTCAAGAAATGGTTGAGATTGAAGCTAAGAAGCAGGCTGAGTTTGAAGCTAGATTCGAGCCTGAACGACTCAAAGTTCAGCATGAATATGATCAGAAGATGAAGAATAGCCAAAATATCGTTACTGATCATAAGCTTCAAGATGAAGCAAAAGCACTATTGGAACAAAAAGAGAAGAGAATAAGGGAGCTAGAGGCTAAATTGCAGAAATCCCAAATTACTGATCAAACAGTTGGAGGTTCAAAATATGTTCCACCTCACAAACAAGGTGATCATGGTGCAGGATCCTCCAATCAGCAAAATTCTCTTCACCATCAGATAGGGAATCACTACAGGCAACCAAATCAGCCACCTCATATTCCCGAACAGCATGCAAATGTGCACCCCCCTCCTGGTCAGCAACACATCCCTCAGCATAATGCACATCCTTTACATCAGCATCAGTATCCACCTATCCCTCCCCCTCACCAATATGCAACGATGGTCAAGCAGTTTGATTTGGCAGGTCTCAATCCATGCCCTTACCCTATGGATAGTAGCTGGAGAAGTATGATTCCCAAGTTTACAGGGAGTAATGCAATCACTGCTGAAGAGCATCTAAGGAATTTCAATGTGTCCATTCAAGACATAGGTATGCCATATGAAGATTTGCACATGAGGTTGTTTATGATGTCACTTATCGAAGATGCTAGGGATTGGTTTAACAGCTTGCCAGTATATTCAATTGATTCTCTCCAAGCATTTCAAGACAAATTCTTAGAACAATTTGGGAATCAAAGTCCTCCAGATGCATCTCTTCATGAATTGGTGAGGATTCATAAAAATCAGAATGATTCAATCTATGATTTCAACCGTAAATTCAACAAGTTGCATACTAAAGTCCCTCCTGGATCAAGGTTGTCAGACTCTGTTGCATTAAGTATTTATTTAAGTGCATTTGATCCCAAAACAGGGTACGAACTGAGGAATAGATTTCCAAGGAACTTGGCTGAAGCACAGAAAGTTACATTGACAATTGAAAATAATAGGAAGGCTGCTGGTGTAATTAATAAAAGAGACAACTTGAGGCCTCCCCAGCAAAATAATTATTAGTATAGACAAGAGAACACATACAGAAATGAAAACAGAAATGAAAGGCCAAAGCTGCATGATATGCCTTACAATATAGACTGGAAATATGGGAAACCTATGGCAGCTAGGCCCAGAAATAAAGAAACTCCAGATCCATTAAGCAAGAAAGGGACTTACATGGTGAGTAATAGTTACTTTTGTGAGGTCTGTAATCAGCCACATTCTCCAGACTATTGTGTTGTAGCTCAGAAGGTGCAAGAGGAGGGAATGTTGATAGAAAACGATGGAGAAGACCACAAGGTATATTTGACTTCAAATATTCTTCACCATGCTGAGGAAAGAAACTCATCTTCAGAAGATGAAGGTTATGAATATGATGTCTCCAATCAGAAGTATAATGTCCATATGGTTGAGCAGCAAATTTTTTATGATTCTGATGAAGATTACATAGTCATTTCCTATTGAGGCACCTGTTCAATGCAATGTGAGAAGACCTACAACAGATGAAATAAAAAGAATTACTGTTGCTGCAGTTGAGCAAGCATGAAGTAAGTACTAGTTGAGAAATAGAAAAGTAAATGAGCCAGATGGAGTTCCTGGGGGAATTTTTATAAAAGACCAAAAGGCAACACAGGAAACTGTAAAGAAGCTAGAAAACAAGCAGCATGATAAAATTGAAAAGAAGTCTGACCAAGAACAGAAAATTGCAGAATTACACAAGGAATTGCAAAGGTCTGATTAGCCTAGTAAAACATAAAAAGAGGAAAGCAAAGGAGAAGCGCTAGAACAAAGGAAGATTGTCAAGATGGAGGGTTCTTCTTTCGATTTCACCCAGGTGTTATCCCAGGTAAAAATATCTGTTCCATTAATTGAATTGATGAAAATTAAGGAGTATAGAGATAGTGCTGTTAAATTGATTACAAATGGGAATGAAAAGCATATGAATTCTGAAGAAGTCAATAGGCAGGAAAAGACAAATAATTCAAAGGTCTGTCTTGGTGATGTTTTAACAACTTCCCCACAAGTGGATCCCTTTTTTACCACATTTCTAATAAATAACAAGTTGCTGAGGAATTGTATGATAGATTCTGGTGCTGCTATAAACATTATGCCAGTAGGGGTAATGAAACAGCTTGGCATGTGGGTTGATACATGTGAAGGGAAGTGTTATGCTATGGATAATCGACCTGTTCCTGTAGTTGGTATTATAAAAGATGTTGAAGTCAAATTGGCTACATATCCGCAGGCAACATATAATATAGGCATAACAATTATTGATACTCCTCCTCAATTCAGGATGCTTTTGTCAAGACAGTGGACTGTAGCTGTAGGTGGGAATGTTCAATTTGATTTATCATATGCTACTATACCAGTGAATGGTCAGGAGGTCAAATTATACAGAGAGCCAAGAATGAACCAACTTGTTGAAAATGTGCCACAAGATTAGATCAATTGTTTCTGTGATGTTGACCTGGGGAATTTTATGAATGAACCAGCTCAGCCAGAATTAGCGAATAGTGACCCAATTGAGAAACATGTTGCACTTGATTGCAATGGTGTCTGGAAGATGTATTTTGATGGAGCCTGCAGCCAAGAAGGTAATGGAGCTTGGATTGTATTTGTTTCGCCTAGAGGTATTACTTTTAAATGCTCTTTCCTGTTAGCATTCGAATGTACAAACAATGTGGCAGAATATGAAGCTTTACTGATAGGTTTGAACATAGCTGTGAAACACAAGATTAAGTTGCTGGCTGTTTTGGGTGATTCTAAGTTGGTCATTTCACAAGTTAAATCAAAATATGCAGCAAAGCACAAAAGATTAAAACAGTATAGGAATGTTGTATGGGACACAATTGAATTATTTGATGCTTTTTCAATTGAGTGGATTGACAGGACAGAAAACATAATGGCTGATTTTTTAGCAAATGTAGCACTGAAAAGGGATGATATCACACTGGCTGGTGTATCACAGATTGAGTTCAAGACGAGGCCTGATGTTCTTGATAACATTTATAGCTGGAAAGTTTTCAATGATGATGATCTTTTAAAATTTCTTCATTGCGTGGATCAGTATGAAGCTCAGGAGATTGATTTCAATGCTTTTGTCAAAGAAGTAGATGGAAAACAAACTGTGCTTGGCAAGGAGATCTTACAGCTCAAAACAAATAAATTATCCAAGGGTCTAGTGGCATTGGAAAGGGTATATGATGGAAGTGATAGATTTCTAATGATGCAAATACCAGTCAGAAAGGAAGATGTTGAAGAAATCAACTTGGGGACTGACATAGCACCAAGGAAGGTTTACATTGGAAAGAAGATCAGCCCTGCAATTAGAAGAATGCTAATAGAATTGCTGAGAAAGTACAAACATGTTTTTGCTTGGTCATATGAAGATCTGAAAGCATACAGGGAAGATTTATTTCAGCATGAAATACCACTGAAGCCAGACGCCAAGACCAATAAATCCAGTATTGGAACCTAAGATGCAGGAGGAATTAACTAAGCTAAGGGAGGGAGGAATCATTAAACCAATTAGACATTCAACCTGGGTTTCAAATCTAGTTCCTTTAAGAAAGAAGAATGGTGATATCAGATTGTGTGTTGACTTTAGAAATCTGAACATGGCGTCTCTTAAGGATAATTATCCTCTACCAAATATGGAAGCCATATTGCATAAAGTGATAGGGTGTGAGTTATTGTCTATGATGGATAGATTTTTTGGATACAATTAGGTCAAAGTCAAGGAATCTGAGCAATACAAGACAACATTCACTACTCCTTAGGGAACATATGTATACATAAGAATGCCATTTGGTCTCACTAATGCTAAAGCAACTTTCCAAAGAGCCATGGATGTTGCATTTGCTGATTTGATTAACATTATCATGGTGGTGTATCAAGATGACTTGACTGCTTATTCAAAGAAGGTTGAAGATCATGTGCAACATCTTGAAAAGGTATTTATCAAAGCTCTTGAATATGGTATTAGTTTAAATCCAAAGAAGTGTCATTTTGCAGTTACAGAAGGTAAACTCTTGGGTCATATTGTTTCAAAAGAAGGAATTAAAATAGATCTTGAGAGAGTTGAAGCTATTGATAAAATTCCTATTCCTAAAACTGTTAAGGCAATACAATCATTTTTTGGTCAAATTAATTTTGTCAGAAGATTTGTTTCTAATTTTGCTGAGATTGTCAAGCCCATATCTAAAATGTTGAAGAAAGGACAAAAGATTGGCTGGACTGCTGAAGTTGTGGATGCTTTTATCTCCATTAAGAGGGCTATCAAAGAGGCTCCTATGCTTAAGTCTCCAGATTTTGCAAAGCCTTTTCAGATTTTTTCTTTTGCTTCAATGCATACTATTGCTGTTGTTATGTTACAGAAGAATACTGATGGTTATGAACAGCCTGTATCTTTCTTTAGTAAATCATTATAGGGGTCTGAACTGAAGTATGAAATAATGGAGAAACAAGCATTTGCATTGGTGAAAGTGGCAAAGGCATTCATACCATATCTTGTTGGAGCAAGAGTAATCGCTTATGTCCCTCATGCTACTGTCAAAGACATTTTAACACAATCTGAAGTCACAGGAAAAAGGTGCAGATGGATCAACAAGATTCAAGAGTTTGATATGGAGATACAAATCACTAAGCTGGTTAGAGGCCAGGGTTTGGCAAGACTGATGGCAGAAACCAATATTGAGGCAAATCAGATTTGCAATATTGAAGAAGGGGCTACCATTGCAAGCATTGAGCACACTCCATGGTATACTTATGTTATGTATTATCTTAAATACATGAAATGTCCAGATGGGCTAAGTGACAGCCAAAAGAGAACCTTAAAGTTACATGCATCAAAGTATGTTTTCATTGATGGAGATTTGTTTTGGAAAAACAGAGATGGAATATTATTACTATGTCTAGATGAATCGCAGGCCAAGCATGTTCTAAGTGAAATGCATGAAGGAGTTTGTGGGGGTCACTACTCAGCAAAGACAACTGCACACAAGATTCTCAGGGGTGGGTATTATTGGCCAAAAGTTTTTAATGATTCTTTTACACATGTGAGGAAGTGTGAAGCTTGTCAAAAATTTTCTGGTAAATTGAAGTATCAAGGTGCTTTGCCACTTCGACCTCTGCAAGCGGATGCCCCTTTTCATCAATGGGGAATTGATTTTATTGGAGAGATACAAGAGAGTTCAAGTGGAGGACATAGATGGATATTAGTTGCCACATTGATTATTTTACAAAATGGGTGGAGGCAATTCCAACTAAGCTGTGCTACAAGTAAGGTAGTAACTAATTTTTGATGGACAATATTATCACCAGATTTGGTGTTCCATTAAAGATAATCACAGCACAATGGGATGTGCTTCAGATCAGATGAATTCAAAAGTTTTTGTGAAAGGTATGGCATTACTATTTCTTATGCTCCTTTCATCCACAAGCCAATGGTCAAGCAGAGTCAAGCAATAAGAGTATTTTAAAGATTATAAAAAGGATGCTAGAAAATAACAAGAAAGCTTGGGATTCAAAGCTAAAGCTGGCTATGTGGGCTGATAGGATCATTGTGAAGAAGGCAATTGGAAAATCACCATTTGAACTAGTGTATGGAGCACAGGCCAGATGCCTCTGCAAAACTTGTTGCCAGCCTATAAGTTTGTTTTACAGGAATATTTGGAAGTTCCCGAGCCTATGGAAGAAAATGGAGCAACTTTGTTAAACTTGATGAAGTAAGAAGAGAGGCCCAAAGTCAAAACATGAAGTTACTGAGAATAGATGAAATATCTGTTTGATAAGAAGGCAAAGAATAGAAAATTTGAAGAGAATGACTTGATTTTATTGGAGAGATACAAGAGAGGTCAAGTGGAGGACATAGATGGATATTAGTTGCCACTGATTATTTTACAAAATGGGTGGAGGCAATTCCAACTAAGCAGGCTACAAGTAAGGTAGTAACTAATTTCTTGATGGACAATATTATCACTAGATTTGGTGTTCCATTAAAGATAATCACAGACAATGGGATGTGCTTTAGATCAGATGAATTCAAAAAATTTTGTGAAAGGTATGGCATTACTATTTCTTATGCAGCTCCTTATCATCCACAAGCCAATGGTCAAGCAGAGTCAAGCAATAAGAGTCTTTTAAAGATTATAAAAAGGATGTTGGAAAATAACAAGAAAGCTTGGGATTCGAAGCTAAAGCTGGCTGTGTGGGCTGATAGGATCACTGTGAAGAAGGCAATTGGAAAATCACCATTTGAACTAGTGTATGGAGCATAGGCCAGGATGCCTCTGCAGAACTTGTTGCCGGTCTATAAGTTTGTTTTACAAGAAGATTTGGAAGTTCCTGAGCCTATGGAAGACAAAATGGAGCAACTTGCTGAACTTGATGAAGTAAGAAGAGAGGCCCAAAGTCAAAACATGAAGTTATAGGCACAAATGAAATATATGTTTGATAAGAAGGAAAAGAATAGAAAATTTGAAGAGAATGACTTGGTGTTAATGTGGAATGCAAGGTGTCAGGAGAAGGGAAAATATGGTAAATTTGAAGCTCTCTGGCTGGGACCATTTGTTGTTGTCGAAAAAGGGGGTGAAGATTCATACTATCTACAAAACATAGTTGGTGAAGATCAGGAATTGCCTATTCATGGGAAATTCTTGAAGCTTTTCTTCTCTTGAGCATCACAGAGGATTAAGGGTTTCCAGTGCATGGACAACTCTTGATGGTCCTCTTTAAAATTATTCTCCATGCACAGTAGTTTAGGTTTGCATTCATTTCCATTTCACTTCCACTTTCCATTTCCACTTCCATCTTGCATTCTCTGCATCCATTTCCATTGCCATTCATTCCATTGTTGCTCATTGGTTCTTCCTCTGTCCTCCCAGAGATTCTGGATCCTTGCATTGATCTTACACTCAATCATCCCCAGACGGAGCCACTGTTGGAACTATAAAAATTGATATTTTCACACGATTGATTTTACTCATAATCCTCCAAGTGAGTCCTACCTTTGATGCATTTCCCTCTCTTCATGCATATTTTCTCCATATTTTGCCTCATTTCCCCTTTGAGCCTGTTGTGTCATGCATTTTTGCATTCTGGTTCATATCAGCATAAGTATCCAAATGTCTCCCTGACCTGTGTATTTTTCATTAATTCTTGTTGCAGGTTGTCGGTAAGACATTTCTCTTGTGTTGGCGACTGCGGAGGCTTCTATCAGTATTTATCTTGGCAGTCGGGTTAATATTTCACCGAATTCTGGATGTCTTAGTGATGAGGTTTTAAAATGGTTTTCTATCAGCAAAGGGTTTTTCTTTCGGCACAGTGTCACAGCAAGTTATCGATTGTCACACCGACCGCTTGGTATAAGTTTTCATATCGGAAAAGGGTTTTACATTCGGCACAATGTCACAACGAGTTTCTATTGTTACGCCGACCGGTGCCTAAGTGGTGGTTTCGGTGAGAGTTTAATCCTTCGGCGAAGGTTCATAATGAGAAGGTATGTGTTATACCGACTTTTCAAGCGGAGGTTGTATTTCGGCAAAAGTATTATGTTGTCTTGGCGAATTGGAATATGCTCGGGGTTTTTGGTATAGCAATGTGGAGTCTACAAAGGGTTTCCCCGAATGTGATGAGCTATAGCAAAAAGCATGAAAATGGGTGGCTTTTGTCGGTATATGAATATTTGTGTCCTGGCGAAGCTATGTGAGGACTGGTTGTCGGCAAGAGAATCCTTGTGTTACATCGACATAAGGCTATATATGGATCTTTAGCCTAGCATTGTAATCTCGATATATGGTCTCTCCGAGAGTGGTATGCTATAGCGATACACATGATTGGCGTTCTTTGGCAAGAGAAGCAAAGGGTTACAGTGACGACAAAATGTAAAAGGTTTGCTTTCGGTATAACTGATGACTTTCTATGTAGTATCTCACCGATTGTGGTTGGCTATACCAAAACAAAAGAAATGCATATGGCTACTCCTTGACTTTGATGTAACCATTGGAATATCACAGTGACTTCAATGTTAGTGATGTCTTCGGTGAAGCTTGGTCTAAATCTTTGAGACATCTCCCCGAAAGTGATAAGCTACGATGACTGTGAACAAAATGAAAGGATTGCTTCAGTGTGAGATGTGCCCCTATCTCAGCGAGTGAAATCATGATATAGGCGGAGCGATAAGCGTTTGAATTTCCTTTGGCGTAGGTTGTGATTTGTCTTGCCGATTGCTCGCTGGTAAAAAAAATTGAAATTCACCACTGTGGCTGACATGAATCTATTTGAATAACCATTGCAGGCCGACGTATTTTGGAGCCCGAATTTGGTGCTGGGCCGACATGATGTTCTATTTTGATATTTTCTCATGCTGGTGTGTATATAAGCATGATGTAATTGTTAATTGATACCACCAGAGATTAGATTTTTTGATACACTGCAAGGAGATACATTAGAATAAAATCATTAGACTAGAGGCTATTGTTGCATGATTTTCACAATGGAGGTATTTATGAGATTCAGTTGATGTTGCTGCATTTTTCTAGTGTCAGTTATCTATTGAGTTAAAATGAAAAATACTGCTAAGTTGTCTCCATGATTAGTTTTTCCTCGTTATTTGCTGACATAACAAGTTTATGTTTGATTTATCAATACACATTTGTCAGATTTGAGGATTAATCAACCGGGTTCTTTCAAGCAAAGATTAAATCTTTATTGGATCACCGTGAATCGAGAAATTAATTGTGGATTATTGAAGTAGAACTTCTAGTAGTCATATTGTTGCTAAAAGTTTAAGTACAAGTTGTAAACACATAAAAGCTTTATAATTTTGTGTTTCTCGTAATGTGTTGTTCATCTTGGATCCCACATTTGACTCCGCCTACCCAACAAGGCACTAGTCTCTGCATTTCACTATTTGAATCCATTCCAGTTTCTTTATATCTATTAATTAAGCATCTTAGGATTTAGATCAAAAGGTAGCTATTGAGTTTGGTTTTTTCACTGTTATCTACCATTGTGGACAAAGCACTCTATAAAGATAATCATAAGTTAAGTCTGCACTATTCATAAAGGTACACCCACCTAGGTTTGCAGCACCTAAAGAGTAGAAGGTTTGATTATTTCAAACCTTGTTCTATTACCCTGAAACGTATCAAGAGATTGGCAGCCTCTTGAGGCATTCAACCTGTGTTTTTGAGAGCTAACACATCGTTGTTTAAAAACAATTACAAAGCATGTGCATAACTGAAGACACTCATAAACCTATCAAAGTATTGTCCTTGGGAACTAACTGTTATCTAGCTTTGAAAATGAATCATTGATCTTTTAATCTGCCAATGCTTAAAACAAATAATATCCATTGATTTTATTGAGTGGTGAAATAAAGATAGTTAACCTATTTGACCGATTAAAGAGCTAGTTATTCGAGAAGAGAGGGTCGGTAACCAATGTGTTTAATACCCTTGAGATTTCACTTAAGTGACTTGCTCCCTGTTTTAGCAAGTCAATCATCAATTACAACATAAAGTGAATTATGTTTTGACAACCTTCATAAACCCTAGGTCTTTAGGCTTCTTACGTTATAGGATATATGGAAACTCCAATAATCAAAACCCTAAACCTCTGAATGATCAACAATGACCTTCTACATCACCACTATGAAACACAATGAAATGAGGAACAATGACAATTCAATCACCAAGCACCATCAACCTTTCCTTTGTAACATCATGGCAAGCTCCTTTGCATTATGCATCAAAGAAACACATCAACAAAACACCTTGCATCAACATCAACAAAACACCTTGCAACTCTGTCCACTTTTGCATCAACACCTTGAAAGATATGAACAAGCTCCTTCACAATACCACTACAACAACACCATGAAAGAATGAACAGTGGAATGAATGAGCATCAATACCAAAGAGAAACCTTCACTATGAATCAACTTTGGCATCAATGACAAAGCACCTTTCACATTAATTGACATCAATGACAAATCAAACCAACAAATAACACACATGAATTCTCCACATGGATATTCACTACATGTAATAAGGCATTGTAATTCATATTTGGACAAAGGTTGTTGACAAAATTCACCTAAATTATTTACATATATTTATGCATTGCATCCAAACACCATCCATGGATTGTGGTAGACAATATAAACTTTTTATTACTTTTACCTACTTGTGGTACCTCTTGAGAATCCCCTAGAATATCACCATGATAATAACCATTTATCTATGTCTCTAGCAATGCCAGACGTGCACTTGAACTATAATAAATACTTCAATAAGCACTTAGACATGCAATTATAATTTATCCTCTAGATTAATTATAGTTGTAACCCTAGCAACATAAAACTTTAGACAAGTTTCCATGCTACATAGCATAGCTCATCACAAGTAATAGTTATTTAGTAATCATTGATCAAACAATGTTAACATGAACTAGATCAAGTTCATCAACTTCACTCAATAAAATCCTTAGAAATAACTCTATATATGTGAATGGAACACCAAAGTTCCAACAGATTGGTCCCCTTAGTTTCCCCCTAAAAGTTGAGCTCTCTCAGGTGAAGGGACACATGTTCCCCCTTGTGTTAGGGGTAGGTTTGTCCTTTTCTTATTATACCTCCATAATTAAATGAAAATTTATTAATACCCAATATGATTTTACATGTCTCTTAACTAAATACTATCCAAATATCTATAAATAAACCTTTACTTTTCCTTATTTTATAACTATAATTCATAATTATTGTAGAATTTCTTCTTTGGAGCAAGCTATTTTCTTGTATCTACATCCTTAGGGATATGCATATTTTAATCACTATCATAGAAAGATCGTATGGGTCTATATCATTTTGGGAGGCTTATGGTCACTTGTAAGAGAATTTTGGTGACTCTAGATCTTATTTTTCTTCTCTACCACCATTTTAGCTAGTTTCCTTTCCAATTCCTATCATGGTTTACCATATTTATACCTTATCGACCCCATTCTCCCTTTACACTCGTTCCTCCTATCCTAATATATTTCCCATCACTTTTATTTTGATTTTATCCCTTATTTCCTTCTCCCATCATCTCTCTCACCTCTTAGTTTTCCTTTATCCTTATACATTCAATTAGGTTTTTAATTTGTATGCTTTCATTTTCATGATTAACTTGGTATATATCTAACTACATTATTTTCATGTTAATCTGTTATGTGGATCCATGTTTGAATAACCATTAGGGGTTTAAAATTTTAGATTTCCCATTCACCTTTCTATTTGGTAGGGTTTCAATATAAAATTGAGCTTGTAGGTCATTTATGAAAGAATCTAGGCATTTTTAGACAATATTCATGCACCCAATATGTTTGTCCTAATATTTAATTTCCTCCAAATTATGATTAAGGTCTCCTAACAAACACCCACTTCTATTGGTTTCATAGTCTAATTCCTAAGTGTAAAATTCTTAGTTCTCTAATTTCATTTACTTTCAATTTATAATGTTTTTGTTTTCACTTTCCTATTGCATTTCATGCCTCTTATATTTTCTCAATCCCAAATAATGTGTGATCTAATTTGGTTAGATTTAGGAAACTTTTATTCACTTTTGAAGGTCCTTAATTTGATCTAAATAAATTGCACACTTAAGTAATAAATTTTAATAAATTTTCTTTTGTTTAACTTATTATATTTAGCTAGATGATTATATATTTATTATGAATCCATGTTGATACATATTTTGAGAAAAATAATGGGTATTGTATGTTAACCCTTTACATATTATGCTATCATTTCCACATGTTTACATGTAAGGGGCATCATGATTCCTCTTCACACCTTTGCATCAAGTATTGCACTATCTTTCTCATATGGGGGTCATCAAATCAATACTTTTCATGCTTACAACTTACATTTTTGTACTCACATGACCTAGTCACATCTTAATAAGCTACTTTACTAAATTGGAGGTCATTAATAGTTATTCCTTCCCTATCACACTATTTATGTACATGACCTAACCATGTTATAAGCATTACTCTTGAGCCTTAACCAAATAATTAGTTCCATGCTACATACACTCACATCTTCATCTCCAAGAGAGATGTGTTATCTTACCTATACCAATGTGTTCTTGTGATCTTTTATGCCACATTGGTGGTATGCATCAATCTAGTGTCTTACATACTTACACAAGTGTTCCAAGCAATTGAGGTTCATTTTACCAATTTTTCCCACATATGGGCAACATCATTATTCCTTGATACCATCTATATCTCATGAGATTACCATGCTTATTATTTTAGACATTGAAATAATTATTACACAATATCAATTCATTTACAATTGTAACATCAAATGATTACATTATTATGTTCTTAGCTCTTATTTGCTTTTCATGTTCCAAGTTTCCCTCTCCTACAATTCATTATATCTTATGAATGTAACCAATTATAGGGTAGGCATATCTTGTTGGCAACATTCTCATCAACGTAGTTTAATAAATGATTAAAAATGCTTCTAGAGACTCATCTCTTATATAGGATATGCCTTGCACTTAATTAATGATGTCACCTATAAACCACTAAGAAATATAAATCATTACCACTTTCTAGTACAAGCATAG
Organism: Sequoia sempervirens; assembly: GCA_007258455.2. NCBI lineage: Eukaryota > Viridiplantae > Streptophyta > Pinopsida > Cupressales > Cupressaceae > Sequoia > Sequoia sempervirens. The sequence continues at coordinate 1,093 of VDFB02341131.1, read as the reverse complement.
TTTATCTAACTACCTTCCTCTCTCCTTTTTGATAACTATATTCAAATCATAGTTGCTCTTATTTATGCTTGCATCATATAAGCTACTCATGAAATATTTTTGCTCTATTTTATAAGTTCCCATGAAGAATGCATGAAAAAAGGAAAATCTACATGTTGACATCGTGTAGGGTCCATTGCTTTGTATGGACCCTCAAAAATATCCTTTATGTCTAAATATTTACTTTAGGTGCATGTTTGTGAGTGTTAAAACACTTTTAGATGCATGGTAATTCTAGGACTCAAATGCATAGTCAAAGTGGTGACAAAATGTAATGGTGAAATTTGCATACCCATGTCATTTCTCATTTACTTGTGTGCCCATTTTGACAAAAGTTCCTTGATACATTGACATATTGACAAAAGACAATTTTGTGCAAAGTTGGCTCCCTTTCTCTATGACACCTATTTGTTAATTACACATATTTCTATGCAAATCCCTTATCTCACATATATGTACACATATCATAATACATTTGTCACATGAATACATTAATTACATCCATTATATTCACATCTTCCATATATCTAATATGCACACTATTACAAACTTTTTATGTCCTAAGTCAGTTCTATGGTCATTAACTTGATATTTAAAATTTGAAATATAAATAAAAGTTAAATTTTGGTTGACTCCCACTTTTACCTTTTCCATCAAAGGTTAACAAAGCAAAAGGTTACATAATTTGTTGTTATATCCTTATACTTGAAGGAGTTCAATGCATTCATTTTATAGATCTCCTAATCAAGTATTCATTTTATTACAACTCTTTAGTTGGTGCAATAAAATGAATCTAGATCTCCACAACCATCTTAGGAGAATATACATGACTATAGAGTGTTTATTTCAATAATTTCCTCAAATATTTTAGGGTTGATCTTGAATAATGTTTCCTTGTGATACAAATGACCCTACTGAGGAATTATTAAATACTATCACTCCTTGGATATTAAAAAGTAGAAGAAATATAGGAAAATTAAGCAAAGTGAAAAGTATAATTCTATGGATTGTAAGATAAAGTTTACAAGTACAAATTGTTTTCATAGCCACAAAA
>VDFB02341130.1:0-43625 GCA_007258455.2 Sequoia sempervirens | reverse complement strand
TCAAGAATCTTTTCCATAACTTCAAAAATTCACCTTTTCACTTCATCTTGGGTTTGATTGCTGGCCTTCTTTAGATAATCCACTTCCTTCTCTGGAGTTTTTACCTATTCTACATAAATGTTCTTCACAATATCTATTGGACCAATAGGAGGCCTATATAACACCATCTCCTTGCTTTGTGAGGGTCCTGCTCCTCTTAATTGTTCTTTCAATTTGACATTCTCCATGAAAAATTTATTAACTTCATCATTTAGGAACCTTTGTTCCTTTTCATACTCCTTCAATATGTCTTCTAATCCCTTAATAGTTGCTCGAGTGAACATGGCTGAATGCATGGTCATTGTGGCTACCTCCAAAGGGGTGGTATCTTGTATTGTCCTTACTATTGTTGCCCCTTTCATCCCTTGAATTACATCCAATAATTTTGGCTTCTATGTATTTTTCTATTTGATCCATATGGCCAGGGTTTCAATCTTTGGGTTATACCCAGTTCCACTCACACCTTCATTAGAGTCAAATTCTACAACTAGCATTGGATCTTCCTGATCTTGCACTTGATCAAGCAGAAACATTTTCCTTAATTCCAAGCTAGGGAAAATGAGCATATTACTCTTCAAGACCATTTCTCTAGCCTTCTGGGAGCTAGTGTTAATGTTGTCAACTCTTAATTCCTAGAAATTCTATGCTACCACTTCATTTTGCTTTGATTCTTCAATTCTTGCTTTAACTGATTCCATCCTCTCTTGAAATTATTTTATCTTCATCTTCATCCAGAAATCCTTAAACTCAAGAGTCTTAATGAATTCATCATCTTCTATGAATATCCTAGCTGCAATTTCCCTTTCATCTTCATGTACCTCTCTACTTGTTTTTTCTACATCACCCATCTTTTCCTTATGTTTATGGGAGCTGGTCTCAAGGATGGGCTGATCAACTTCAATATCACCTTTCAATGACTGCAGTACTATAGCCACTTCCTCAGTATCACCCACCTCTTTAGTATCCTCATAAGGTACTAATTGTTCAATGCTTCTTGTCTTCTATCTTTTGGGGGGTAACTACTCCATGGGAGGCTCAGAGGTTTCACCTAGGGTATGCTCTATAGTTGCACCACTATTATGTTCTTTGAGATATGATTCCTTCTTTCTATACAATTCTTCAAATCTACCAATTATCAATTCTATCCTCTTGATCGGGTCTTTTTCCTCAACAAAGTATCCTAGGAAATCCTTGGAATTCTGCTTCGTCCTTTATTCAACCTTCTTCATATATTCCCATTTTTTCCTTCTACTAAATACATCATTATAAGTAATGTAGTTCCTTATGACATCTTCAAAATCCACTTGGTGTGGCACTGCCATTTTGGTAAGAATATTGTGCCTTATGTTGTTCATATGATTTTCAGGGTCAAAGGCTCTTTCTTTTCCAGATTTCAATGCATATCTTGTCTTCAAATAATATTGTAACTCCTCTAGTGTGTTTGAGCCTACAGTCCAATCTTCACACTTGGTTTGCTTTGGTAGGAAAGTTCCTTTCTTCTGCTTGTGCATTATATCTTTCTCCATCCACATCATTTTCCACATAAATTCAAGAAATGCTAATCTGAGGGGCACAAATTTTGGTAGTATGCATGGAGCAATAGGGCATCCATAAACTCTTATTATTGTAACTTCTGGGAGGAAGAACCAATCTCCAAAATTGTGTGTATGACCTTGCTCTAGTCTTAAATCCAAAGGTCTCACTAGTTGCAACATTTTGGTTGGAAATCTTGGTATTGTATACCCAAGAACTCGAAGGATTCTGTGTACAAAGTCTTCATAGAAGCTTGAATTCTTGCACCGATTGTTCCAAATATAGCACCATTTATGGATAGGTGTGGGATTCCCTTGCTCATCTACTGTAGCCATGTCCATTATTTTAGTCCAATGGTCCCTATTCTAGTACAATATCATATGACACCGTAGGGAATAGTTTCTGAATGTAATTAGTGCTCTATCCTCTGTAACTTGGGAGAATTCATCATCTAACGCCTTCTCAAGGTATGAAACAAAGTCATATTCAATATTAGTTTCATGGTTTTGAATTCTCATGGCCAACATCATTGGGGCTCCATTGAATTTTATCTTGAGCATCTATCCCCAACACTTGGCAAAGAGCTAAATATGTATTCACAAAGTAATACTAAAAATCTATCACATTAAATGGTCTAATAATCGGTAGAGATGGGGAATGTTTTGTTACTACCGCCCTTTCATATATATAGGGGTACCTCATCACTTCTATAAGTCTTTTAACCTAGCATAACCCTCCCCACTTTTCTGCAAGTTCATGTTGGTCGACACTTTGTTTAAGCCAAAACACTCAATGATGGATTTTCCGTTGCTTCCTACCAATAATCGCTATTTGTGGTCTTGTACTCATTTTGGTAGTCAGAGTGATAGTAAGTTCGCTAGTACCGATAAATTCTACATCAACAAACATACATTGGCACCTAAACCTTGCTATATCCAACATCCAAGGTTTGACACTGGAATCTTCTCACTTCTCTTACTGTAAAAATACCAAAATAGGTCCCATTCATATTTGGAAATGAGGACATCCCTACAATTTTGTGCGGTGTCCATGAGAAACTTCTTATTACCCTCTTTAGTATACCCTCGAAGTATATCTAATATGGACTGATGGAGTGGTATCTTCTTTACTTTAGGTTCTTCATCTTTAATTTTAGGCTGACTTTATTTTACTTCTAATTGTTTTGCTTTAGGATGGAGTGCTTTCTTCTTTACTTTAGGTTCTTCTACTCCTTTACCTTAGGCCAACTTTCACTTGTCCTTTCTTTGAGGCATGTTTGCCTTTCTTACTATGTATTTTAGATGAAAAACCTTGAAAGATTTTTTATATGTTACAAAGCTCTTTCAGAGAGTTTTTGTGCACTTACCTGAGTATTTCATGCTTGTAGGACTTCTTCTCATATCCTTAGCTCCTTCCACGCTAGTGCATTGCAATTGAGTGCAATATTGGGAAAACTCACTTATCTTTAGATGGCATGGTATTCAGTCATATTAGTTTTGGAAACTCTTAATAATTAATAGCATTTAATTTTACCAACTGATGTGATTTTTTGCATGTATTGGTGTAAATTGTAATGATGCCACAATTACCATACTACTGCCATCTCTTATTATACCCACTATGGTATGGCATTGTTTTTCCCTTCCCTTCTACTGTTTACCGTACTACCGCCTTGCTGAAGGCTTCTTGTTGTGGGGTTGCGATGTATATCGCTCTATCGCATATGTTGCTCACCTTCTCGGTGGTATAGTAGTGTATGATTTTGATCATTAATTGAAGAGTGTTGATGAGACAATATTATTTATCTTACTAATATCTCAATGCCTCATTGACATTAGATCTTATGTTCCTCTGATTTTGGTTGTCGGTATCGATGAGACAATTTAATATCTCTTGGGCCAATATGACACTATCTAATCGATATTTTCCTTCGATAGTATTTCTTTATATATTGGTGTAACTCTTCCATGTCGGGGAGACTTGTGATTATCGCTGCGATATAGTGGTGTTTTCCCCTTCCCTTCTACTATTTACCACACTACCACCTTGGACTGAAGGCTCTTACTAAGGGTTGGCGGTGTATGTACCACCTCTACCACATACATGTTGCTCACCTCCCAGTGGTATAGCTGTGTATGCTTTGATCATTACTTGTAAGAGTGTTGATTGAGACAATTCACGTCTTTACCAATATCTCAATGTCTCATCAATACTAATTCATTATATCCAAGAGTTGTGTTTCAATCATAATTTGTAGATATACCTTGTTGATGTGACATGATTCCTCTCCCCGATAAGGACCATACTTTGTTGAAATTTCACTATTTTACATTGTCAATGGGACATAATAATAAGTCTCTTTGATATAGGGGTGTCTAAACTAGTGCTAAACTCAGAGATAAAATTGAAGCTAAAGTTGGAGCTAAAAGTGGTGCTAAACTCAGAGCTAAACTCAGAGCTAAAGGCAATGCTCAAGGCAGTGCTACACTTGAAGCTAATGTTGGCATTAAAGGTGGTGTTACTTTAGGTGATAATTAGCGCTGAATTGTATTGATCGGCACAATAAATGCAAAAAATTGTGCCATCCTGATAAATAGTGCCAACATTTTCAAAAAATTGCCAAAAAATACATTAAAACAATGGGTGGAAGCAAAAAATGGAGCAAAAAATGGAGAAAATCATAGGGATTTGTTGTAATGACACCTTTACAAGACATCATAAAGTCTTAATAATTTAAATATTCAAGACCTAATGTGAATGTATAAGTCACATTACAACATTAAATCTAAGAAAAATAGGCCAAGGGACCTAAATGACCATGAAAATGTCCAAAGATTCATTTTTCTATGGTACATTTAGCCCCCACCTCAGTGAGAGGAGGAACTTGCTTCAAACTCACACTAAAGTAGACATTCAAGAGGGGTCCAATCATACCCATGTGAATGACAAAGGACAACAAAGATCAAAGGAGGTTGCCAAGCCCCCAAGATTGAAGATCCAAAGTTAAACTGACATAAGCACAAAAGGACACGTGCAAGATGAATGATATGTAGTAGAAAAAGATACATGAACATGTAATTGTAGTAACTTGAAGGAAGAGAAGTATAAAGGTGGATCAAGCTTTGACCATTTATCCAACACATTGTGGATTAGATCTAAGCTATTTGTCCAAATATGCATACTCACTCTAAGGCAACAAAATTCTTGGTTGTTCGCTAGGTGAGAAGGCCTAAAAGGTGAGAAACATACACTCACGATTGGTATGCACTCACAAATTATGCAAGTGGCTATGGGGAAATTCATGCCTCAGAATGGGCTTCCTACTCAACCATACCAAAGTTATACCTCCTGATAACTTCTGATAACTTTAATAAGGTGCCACAAAAATGGACATTGTAAATGCTAAATGGTGTAAGGTTTGTTCAAAGGATTTTTCTTATTTCGTGCAATGTATCTTCTTAGGGAACACCATGCTTAATGTCTCCAAGAGAGGAAAAGTGCAAATGGTCTCATCTTGTTTCCAAGAGAGGACAAGTGCAATGTCTCATCCCGGGGAACATTGTGCCAAATGTGTCCAAGAGAGGGAATCGCAAGAAAAAGAAAATCACACAATGAAATGTGAGTGTCAATGTATGCCCCCGCTTTAAAGTAGTTGTGAACACCATTACTATGAGCAATTGCTTTAAATTAGAAGAAGGCATGAGAGCTTATTAGGAAAGCCCTATGCCAAGTCATATGTTTTTGATAAGCTACGTCATGAATAAGGTAGTATGTCACATGTGAGCCTAACTTAAGGCACGTCGTCCACATCCCAAGCTTACTCTTATATGTTCATGAAAGGTTAATGGCTAGCAAAAGGAGGCAAAAACAAGTGACATACGAGGACAAGGTTACTTAACCCCTTGTCCCCACTTAGTGCCAGACAAGGATGAGCCGAAATGAGTGATGAAATGCATGCTAGAGTGAAAATCAATATCAATTAGAGGAAAATTTGAGGAATTAGGTGCCCCCACATAAGGGCTATTGCCAAATTCCTTAAGATGTTGGATTTTACTACTAAAAGCCTTACATTCATTAGTGGAATGGCCATGAACTCTATGATATGTGCAGAATGAATTCTTTTAATAGAATGTCTTTCAAGTTCGTGGGGGAAGAGATATCAAGTGATCATGGAGGAGTCTCGACAAGATACCCTCTTGATCAAGGGGAGAAGTAGTTTATGTTGTTGGTGGCAAAGAGATGTCTTGCTTAGTACAGGATGTCATACCTACGCAAGGTTCTTTAGATTGCAAGATTTTTTTCTCACTCTTACAGGAGGAGGGAAATATATTGAATGCAAATTTTTAGTGCTGTGGGAGATGACATTGATGTTAAGCAAAGAGTTCTTTGTGTGTTTTGATTCAGGAGAAAGATTAAGACTAGTAGTGTCGATCAACTCAAGATGTACTACTATTAAGGTTTGTTTAGAAGGATGTTTTTTGATAGTATTGATGTTAAGGGAGGGCTTGTTTATCTTGATCAAAGGACAATAACCAAGACCATGAGTTGTTTGTTGTGAGTTAGGCTCTATAGGGTTGTAGATACCTTGTTCTCGAGCACCACATCCTTTTCCACTATATCCAAGTTTTTTCAATATTTCATAACCTTTTCCATAAAGCTTCTTCATTGCTTTTGAATTCAATGGGTGTTCATGATTAAGTTCATCAAAGGTGGTTGTGTAACCTGATGTCTATTGTTCTAAAGTAGTTGAGGTTGATTCTTGTGAAGGGTTGTCTAAGTTTTGTGTTGATAAAACGACTATTTATTTTCCCTTGCTAGAGTCTTTGTGTATGATTTGGTATTCTCCGAAGGAGATGGGTGTGAATTCTAAGGAACCCCAATCATCAACTAAGAGCTTTGTGAATAGTTCAAGATGTTGAATGAGGTCCACTTGTGTGGTTGGTGTTAATGTGTTCAAGGGATTCTCTTTGTTTTTCTCAATGTTTAAACAATTGTTTGGATGAGGGTCAACTTCAAATGTGTACACTTTGTTTTTGTAGATTTATTTCATTTTGTGATGAAGAGTAGAAGGCACACCATTGATTGCATGAACCCATGGTCTACATAAGAGAAGGTTATATGCAAGATCATTAGGCATAACATGGATTGGTGTTTCTAGTGTGGCCACTCCAACTATAATAGGTAAAGTGATTGTACCAAGTGATTGTTTTCTTATATTGTCAAATCCCCTAATGGGTAAAGGATCGGGTTGAATGTTTGATTTATTAAAACCAAGTCTATCGATAAGGTTCACTCCACATACATTAAGAGTGGAACCAGTATCCAAAAGATTTTTTTTAATCCCTTTTCACTTGTATTGAGTGATTATCATAAAAGCTTCATTTTCTTTTTGTACATCCAAAGGAGGGAGCTCACTTTGGTGGAAAACAATTCCAACACTTATGGCTTGAACCATGGCTGCTATATCATTTGGTTTCATATTAGAAGGGACAAGAACTTGTTGTAAGGCTACTTGAATCATGTTGGGATAGTGAGGGGAGGCTTGAATAAGGTCCCATAGTGAGATTTTAGCAGGAGTATTCTTTAGTTGTTCAACAAGATTATACTCCTTTCCACTAGGAATACCTAGTAAGATAGGTTTAGATAGGATAGGATTAGGAAAATTTAAGGATGTTGGGTTTGGTTGCGGTGGTTGTGGATTATTTCAAGTTTTATATGTATGAGCAACAGTATTATGACTCAGTTGTTGTGAAACATTATTCTTAGGTGGGTAGAGGATGAGTTCGGGTTTATTTGGAGTTGGAGGTTTATGTGAAGAGGGGTAAAGGATGAGTTGAGGTTGAATAATGTTAACATCCCTTTGCAAGTGACAGTCTATATCATTATTGTGGTTCTTTTCTTTCATCATGATATCCTTCCTAGGAGAAGGGTTTTGAGGACAACTACAAACTAAATTTTCTTGACATTCTAAGGTTGGTTCTTCTAAAAGGACTTCATCATAAGTAGGATAATGATCAATGGTTGAATTGTCTTTCCCAAGAATGGTTTTGTTAGGTGAAGGGGGACAACTAAGATTCTCATGACCTTCATGGAATAGGTTTACTAACATCAAAGTATCGCCTTCACAACAATGAGAAATACTAGGATAAGAATAAATTGTAGTCTCATGATTATCTATGGTTGTGCTATGTTGGTAATGAATGTCTTGTCCACAAAAAGAGGTAAGCGGAGAGAAACAACTTGGATTCTCAAAATTATCATTGATTGGTTCTTCTAACATCAAACTATCTTCAAAGTCCAAGGTTGTGTTCTTTTGCACTAAAACACTCCTAGAGGGATAAGATAGGGAATGTTTCCTAATATGTCTAGTTATGTAGGATACTAGAACTGTGTGAAAAAATAATGAAAAGCACTTGTAACCATTTCATACAATGTTTTGGCAATATAAATAATGTATGTACAAAAATGCAACACATTCTTATCCAATTTATGCAAGATTTGAAGAATGTACACAATGTATATGCAAGAATGAATAGCACTTTTACCAAAATAATGCAAAGTTTTATGAATAGAAACATGATGTATGAAAAATTGAAAAGTACTTTTATCAGTGTTATGCAAAATTTTAGAAATGTGAGCATTTTCAAATCTAATGATGTTTGTAATTGAAGTGATTTGACAAATGAGTAGTGTAAAATGAGGTTTTTGGCCAAGAAGCATAAAAAAATGTTCCCAAAACTTTCCAGAATTATAGTATATGATACTAGGAGTCTTGGGAAGCATAGAAATGAGGTTTCTGATGCTGTAATAGACAACAAAAAATCTAGACTAGGACTGATTCACCCAGAATGCTGATTAGTCCTAGTAAGGGTTTTTTTCAAAATTTTCAGAAATTTGCAATGGATTTTGATGATTTTTGTGTTGGATGGATTGAAGACTAAATGAAAATACAACTTTCAGATATTTTCAATGATTTGAAAGACAAAAATGCAAACTATATGCACTTTTATTAATGTAAAAATTTGAAACCCTAGAATGTTAATTAACCAATGCAACCCTAATGCAAATTCAATGCAAGCTAGGAATAAGATGATAATAGACTCCAAATCAGAAAAGAAGGTATTTGAAAAGAAGGTTCACCAAAATATAACAAAGGATTTTGGTTTCCAAGGGCTTTCTAGCACTTCTAGGGTTTTTCACCTAAAAGGAGAAAGAAGGGCCAAACTGGGCAATTGTCACACTCAAAGTTAATGCAAGAGTAGATGAAATATGAATGAAGTATGCCAATGTAATGATCTAAATGTAATATACTAAAAAAGTAAATCAGTTAAAAATGTAAAACCTAAGAAATGTAACCTATTTGAAAACACATTGTGATATGCAAAAAACATAGAAAGATGGATAGAAATGCAAGTAAAACAAAACAGAAAGTTGTAAAACTAAATGTGTGCACCTGTAAACTTTCTGAGGATTGGAAATGACCCTAAAATTCTGAAAATGTTAATTTTGTAGCCCTGGTGGGACTCATTCACCATTCTGGTAATCCTCAGTCCTAGTTCCAAAATTACCGTGACCCATTTTAGCCAAATGGGTGTACAAATCCACAAAAATATCTAGGAAACAGGAAGGGACTCATTCACCAATTTCTTTGGTGAATACCACTTGGCTTTTTGGAAACCCAAAATGGAATCTGGAGTTCATCTACCTAATTGCACCTCCGTGCGTCCAACTGGTGACCCACTTTTAGCACTATTGGTGACTTTTTGTGTTGATTTTACCTTCAAATGTGGAGATGACTTCAACAAATTGCAAACCAATCTTCAATCATGTCCAAGCCTTCAAGGTACCCAAAATCTGTAATCACAATAAAGAGGGGAGAAAAAAATGTTGAATGTTAAGGCATGGGGGTTTTGGTCAAACCCTTTAGGTAATTAAACCACAATGATGAAACAAAGTAATCAAACATACAACAAATGAATAAAACCTTTCCTGATGATTGATCTTGATTTGTTACAACAATAGACAGCATTCAACCCTTGAATGTCTAAAATGATCTTGAATGCTCTCTCTTGATTCCCCCATCTTGCTCGAAGAATGATAAAATGAATGATAGATGAATAATGAATGAGTTAGTTGAATAGGTGAAATGAGGGAAAATCATATATTTATACACAATTATGCCCTACCCCAAAAAAATACCTCATCATAGGCCGACCTTTAGGTCTTAATGAATAAAACATGCACTGTTCTGGCCTTTAATTTTAGGGCAGAGGGACTAATTCACCCTAATGGCGACTAGTCCCACTCAACGATTTTGAGTGGTTGTCAAGAATTATGATAATTTAAATAATGCTTGTTGGGTTCTTCTTTAAGAAGACACTTAAATATGGCCTATAAGTGCATAAAGGGGCCATTAAAGCATAAGGAAGGTGTAAATATTGATGTCAAGCCTAGAAAAGTGTGAAGGTTTGTTACAACACCTTACAACACTTTGAAATAGGACTTGGTATGTAATAAAAAAAGATGATATTTAGATTAATTATAATAAGAAGAGTCTAGAAAAGTGTAGAAATGTGTTACAACACTTCACAACACCTTTACAAGACATCATAAAGTCTTAATAATTTAAATATTCAAGACCTAATGTGAATGTATAAGTCACATTACAACATTAAATCTAAGAAAAATAGGCCAAGCATCCTAAATGACCATGAAAATTTCCAAAGATCCATTTTTCTATGGTATACTTGTGAATAACAAGTGGAAAAAATAAATTTCAAGGAAAAGATCAATTTATAAATAATGGAAAATAGTGGCAAGTTAGTTGAAAAAGTAGTTTTTAGTTAGATATTAAAGTGTTTCATTAATTATTTTTCTTTCTATTATTGTTTTAAAATTAAAAAAATTTCTTTAAGAATCAATTTCAATAAACTACTTAATTAATAAGATTTCATTTTCAACTCTTACCTAGTGTGGGTTCCATTATGAATAAAAAGCCTCATGTAGATAGATCGATTATCAATTGGATACCCCCTCCCTTGGGCTTCATCAAACTAAACTTTGATGGAGCCTCTAGGGGTAATCCGAGGAAATTAGGGGTTGCTACTATTCTAAGGGACCATCAAGGCAACTTTATTGGGGCTATTTGTTCAAGTCTTCCAGACAACACAAATAATATTGTTGAACTAAATGCTTTGAATCTGGGTTTGAAACTAGCAATTGATTTATATATTCCCAATATTTTGATTGAAGGTGACTCTATGATTATGGTGTTTGTGGTATTGAAGGGTTATTCAAATTCTTGGCATTTGAATTATCTAGTTTCTCACATTTTTCAGCTTTTGTGCAATTTTTCCTCTTATGAAGTAAGGCATTGCTATAGGAAAGACAATAAAGAAAGCAAATCAACTCGCAAATAAAGTCATTGATTAGAACTTGTAGTTAAAAGTTCTTTCATTTTAGGAATATTTAAATTTGGTGAATTAATATTATAAGATACTATTCTCTTGACTCCTATTTGTTGGCTTTTGTTATAGTTGCTATAGTTCTATTTCGGGTGATTGGCTTGAATTTATGGTTCATGTTTAGATCTGAACCTAGATTATTTTGCTCAGTATTTTTTATCTGATGAGCATTCAAAATATTTGTTATTTGGAGTAGTGACATGACATTTGTATTGTGGGAATTTATGGCATTATCTTGATGTCGAGGATTTGAAAGTTAATTACAAAATATTATGTGGCATTTTTACGAGTTACTTGATTTCACAATATGATGTGGCATCTCTACCTAGTATTCGTGGCATTCTTCACTAAGCTTGGGTGTTTTCCTGTGGGCCCCTCATCCATATTAATTGTATCTAGGGAATTATTCCCTTTTTCGGTAACTATGGGGAGCATTGGTGGCTAGGCTAAACTCTTCTTTTCCTTGGGAAGAATGCATAGTATGGTATATCTGTCATTCCCCTGTGATAGGAATTTTGAGCTTAATGGCTCCTTGCTTGTCTCTAAATTGGGAAAACATTTTGCATTGTAGAAACGGACCTTTCTGACATAGGAATAATTCATGATAAATTGACTTAATGAGGCCTTGATTCAGGTGTTGTGAGGCATTTTATGCATCCACACTAAGTCTTGGACCCTTGCAAACTAAATAAAATGAATTTATTAATGTCCTGTGAAGGTGTTGTGAAGTGTTGTAACACATTTCTACACTTTTCTAGACTCTTCTTATTATAATTCATCTGAATATCACCTTTTATTACTTCTTATCAAGTCATATTTTAAAGTGTTGTAAAGTCTTGTAATGATATTTCATGCTTTTCTAGGCTTGTTATCACTATTTGCACCTTCTTATGCTTTTATTTGACCCCTTTATGCACTCATAAGACTTAATTAAGTGTATTTTTGAATGTAAACATGATAAACAACATTAAATGCAAGTTAATTCATGACAACCACTTACAAGCCTATAGTGGGACCCATTCACCATGGGTGGCGAATGAGTCCCTCTTAGCACCAAATTCAAAATAATTCAAATTTTCTTTTGGGTTTTTATTCAAAATTACCTTATGTCAGCCCGTGATGAGGTATCATTGGGTTAATAAGGCACAAGAGTGTATAAATAAGTGTTTTTCCATCCATTTCAACCCCTATCTCATTCACATCATTCATTCATCATCTATCTTCTTTATCAAGTTAAGCAAGCTAGGGTTTCTTCATTACAAGTCATCAAGTTAGCTTCCTAAGACATTCAAGGGTAGATTATTCATGTTTTGCTGCAGACATTTAAGATGAATCTTCATGGAAAGGTAATAAACTCCATTATTGCATGTTTCATTACATTATTTCTCCATTTTGGTTTAATTACCTAAAAGGGGTTTGACCAAGGCAAACCCCCATGCCCTAACATTCAAGATTTCTCTCTTTTCCTTTGTGTGTTTGTAGATCTAGGTACTTTGAAGACTTGGAAATTATTAAAGATTAGGTTGCAAACTTGTTGAATTCATCTCCACTTTTTCAAGATCAAAACCTACACAAAAATTCACCAACAATGCTAAAAGTCAAGGTTTTAGATTCAGACATCTAGAGGTGCAAATTGAGCAGGCTGAAAGCTATAGATTCCATTTTTGAGTTTTCAAAAAAGCCAAAGTTGAATAATTTTCCTAGAGTGGTGAATGAGTCCCACTGTGCCTATTTCCTAAATATTTTTGTAGATTTGGATACCCATTTGGCTAAAATGGGCCCCAGTACAGTTTTCTAGAACTGGGACTGATTTTCCTAGAATGGTGAATGAGTCCCACCAGGCCTAAAAATCAACATCTTCAAGATTTTAGAGTCATTTCTAGTCTCCAACAAGTTCTCAAGTGCACACATTTTGAAAAACAACTTTCTTCTTGGTTTAATTTGCATTTTTTGTTCATTCTTTTAAACTTTTTGTAAACATCACTATGTTTTCAAACATTGCATATTTCTTAGATTTTACATTCATAAACAATCAAATAGTTCATTATTTACATTTATTTAATCTCATTTAGTCTAAATAACATCATACATTTAATAATTTGAGTGAACCTAGCTAGAATTTTAAGTGGGGTTTATCTCTCTCCTTTTAGGTGCAACATCCTAAGAGTGCAAGAGTAGCTTATAAGCCCTACCCAAAAATCTATGGTTCATTTTGGTGAACCTAATTTTCAACCACTTTCTTGTTTTACTTTGGAGTCCTTCATCATAGATATATCCTTGCATTGACTTTGTATTAGGGTTTGCATTAGTTAATTGGCTTGCTAGGTTTCAAATTCTGCATTCATAAAAAGTGCATTTAGGTTGCATTTTTAGCATCCAAATTCATTTCAATTTTCTAAAATTCTGCATTTTTAACTTAGGTCTACATCATAGCAATCATAAAATATCAAACTACCATTTTTTTTTTTAAATTCTAAAAAAAGTCCATACTGGGACTCATTCGCCACCCTGGGCGAATCAATCCCTTTTGACCCCTAAAACTACCTTTTATAGAGCTAGAAACCCTATTTTTATGCTTTTGTTTGCTTCCATTGGTTATTTGTATCAGTTGGCTGAGATTCTGTATCATGCATTTCATTAGATTTAGCTTATATTAGCTCATTTCATGCATAATTCAAATTCACATTTTCATTTCCAATCTTTCATCTTTCATATTATTGAATAGTGTCATCAATAAATTACTTTGTTTGAGATCTGAAAATTTTCATTTCATCCTATGTTTTTACATTGCATTTTACATTTTCATAGCTTCTCTTACATTTAAATCATTAGAAATAAACATTGTTTTTGATAAAGGGTAAAACAGGTTTTACAGGGACCCGAAACCATAAAGTTTACAATAAAAAAGATAGGAAATTAAAAGTCCAACAAGAAACACCAGCTGCACTAAAGGAAAAGACCAGAAAACAATGCAGCCAACCGCAACAGACCAAACAGGTCAAGCAAAAAGAGCCAGCAAAGAAAACAACAAAAAATTGACCGCAATTAACCCAGAGTCTTAAGGATAGACTCTGTCTTCGCCTCCAAGTTCTGTATGTCATGAACTCCCTTCTTAAGAATTTGAATCATCTTTAGAGTGGGGGGAGCCTTTCTCTTCAGGTTGGCCTTGGTTCTCTTTGAGATGTCGACATCTGTCTCTTGGCTTTTATCATTGGTTTCCTCCAGATCCACCACCAGAGACCCCTGTTGGGCTCTGTCTAACTTCTCAGTCATTGCATTAATTATTATGGAATTTTGTCTGACCATTCGATTGTTTTTCTCTGCAATGGTTTTGATGGTATTTTTCATTTTCTCAACCTCTGTTTCAATATTTCTGTTCTTGTCAGCTTGGTATTGAATGTCTTTGCTGAGACCGTAATCTCTTCGTTCCTCATCTTTTTTTTCAATCGAAGCAATCTTGGTTCCCAACTCTTCCAATTTACTTTGAAGGGCCCAATTTTTTATCTTTAGCTCATTAATTTCATTGAAAATTCATTTCGAAAGTTTGAAATGGGTATCAACATTATTTTTAGTTAAATTCATTACATCCATAGAGGGATCCCTACCAGTGTTGGAACAAGATTTATCAGGGTCAAGAATAATAGGGGAGTTGGCTCTTTCAGTTCTATCCAACAACGGGTCGGCACTTAGCTCAATATTGTTGGCACCAGAAGCCTCAGATTCAGGGGAATCTTCGAAATAGGAGACAAGGTTTTTAACCTAGGGAATCTTATCAACAAGACTGGTCTTAAGGGAGGGGCTTCCCAGTTCAAACACAACATGAGCTTTAACAGAAATAGGATTAGGGTTTTTTTTGCCAGAAAGGACAGCAGGCGGGCTAAGGACAATTCTAGCTGGACTTAAATTGGGCAAAGACCCCGAGCAGCTTGGTTCAGTACCATCTTCCTCAGACTTAGGAGGGGCTTCCAGATTGGTAGGGATGGGAATTTTTTGATAATGCTCAACAATTAATCTTATTAGCCCAGTATGCAAAATGGGGAATCTTCTAGGGTTTTTCTTATGATCATCCAAACTTTTCCTCAGAGAACAGAAAAGATAGTAGGGGAAAGAAACCCTTACCTTGTAGTGGAAGTGGTTAAGCAGGGTGAAGTGGTAGCCATAGACCCTGGTAAAATGACCATCCACAGTTATGTACTCCCTGATGACCCATAGGACCTTTCTCCAAAGGGCTTTTATGGTGTCAACTTCAAAGTAACTATTGGTAATTTTCACAAGATTCAGCCTTTCTTTTTCATTTTTAGGGAATCTGATAATGACATCATCAGAAAAAACCTTGTCCCTAAAAAAATTCTTCCCATCAGTAGAAAAACCTGTCACTTCAGCTATCAGATTTTCATTGAGCTCCACTTTCCTACCAAAAAGGGTAAGATCCCCATTATTCAAATTTTTTCGCAAAAAGATCTGTAGCCTCCTGTTTGGAGCCATGGAGCTTCTCCAACAAAGGATGTAACCCCCTGCTTTTGACTTTATTCCAAGCCTTAACATTTTTTGTATGCATCTCATAGCTGTCCGGCTCAATTCTTTTCCTATCTCCACCCATCTTGGCAAGCACAGTGGGGTAGACAAAAATGAAATCTTTACTAAAACTGGCCCCACTAAATCTTAGAACCCACAAATCGTGCGAAGCTTCCTTGTAGACTAAGCAACTAGGCTCAATCCCATACAATCTAATGATTGTGATGTAATAACTCCAACCTATTCTCATTAAAGGGATAACACGCCTCTTGTCCATGTGACTTGTCATAATTCAATAAAGCATGAACATTAGAACTTAGATCACTAATATTTAGCCAATTACTCAGATCATTACTCCTAACCCCTTCATTAGCGAAAAAATCTGCAACAACATTTGCTTCTCTATAAGCATGTGATATTTTAATTTTGTCAAACTTGGCAAGATTCAGGATGGCGTCATCAATCCATGATTTTATTGTCCATGAGGGGGGAGACTTACCATGGAGGCAATCAATATTATTTTTGGAATCACCTTCAAGCCAGAGATTTTTAAAGTTGAGACTTTGAGCTAAATTTATAATGTGAAAAGCGCCAGCCGCCTTAGCTAAATGATTGGTTTGGGATCCAAGAGGGGAGGCTGTCGCACCTAGGAAATTGCCAAAGGAGTCCCTTATGACTCCACCACAGCCCGCAGCCCCTGGATTACCTTTAGCCACACCATCAAAGTTAGCTTTGACCCATCCATTAGGCGGAAAAGACCAGCGAACATCCTCTCTATCCTTCTTGACTTTCTTAGGAGCGCAAGGAAAATCAAGGCTAATATTCCATTCCTTAGCAACCATAAGGTCATAGGGCGAGTGAGCCGCTTTCTCAGAATTGCCAACCTTCTAGGAGATGACGTTGACATTCTCTTTCAAGAATATTAAGATTTTATCAAATACAATATCCACAGGAGCTTCTTTATCTCTATAAATTCTATTGTTGCGTTCTTTCCAAAGACCCCAAGCAACATTAGGGAAAGAGAAATCCCAAAAAATCCTAAGCACATAATTTTTAGTCGGGGCTTTCCATTGAAGGAAGAAGTCTTCAATAGACGAAGGGAAAACCCAAGAAAGATGCCAAACACTGAATTTTTTTTCCCATATTGCAGCAACAAAAGAGCAATGAAGGAACAAATGACGCACAGACTCGGCTTCCATCTTACAAAGAAAACATCTGTTAGGAATTTGAAATCCGCGTTTGCAAAGGTTATCAATCGTGAGCACCTTATTTTGGAGAAGGATCCAGAAAAAAATGTTGATTTTAGGAACCAAATGTTTGAACCAAGCCTTCGACCAGAAAGGAGGAGAGTCCTGGGACGAAGTGATTCTGGAAAAGGCAGACGACACAGAATAATTACCCGAGGGTTCCTCAATCAAGAAAAGATGATCTTCCAACTAATCAGAGCAAAGTCTAACAACCGGAAAAGAGGACTAAATAGGAGCAAGAGCCTGATTGACAAGACACAGATCCACCCATTTTCCATTCATTCTGTAGTCTTTCACATAAGAACCAAAATGAGCCTTGCAATTATCAGCCCATTCACTAAAGGAATTGATTTTTATAAGGGGTTCCTTAAAGAGCCATCTATCCTCCCAGAATCTAATTTGGTTTCCGCTTCTGACTTGCCAACCAGTTCCAGAGTCCACTATCTTTTTTCCATTGATTAAATTATTCCAGCAAGTTGAACCTCTAGGAAGAAGGTGGGAATCCTTCAAAATAATAAAGGAATGATTGTTTTCTAAATATTTGCTAGCTAGAATATCTGTCCATTCCCCTGAAGATGAGAAGATTCTCCATATTTGTTTAGTTAGCAGGATCTTGTTAGTTGTTCTGATTCTTCTGAGACCTAATCCCCCGGCCTTTTTTGGTCTACAAACCAGATCCCATCCAATTAAAAGAATTCTTTTCTTTTCTTCAACCCCCGACCAAAGAAATCTTTTTTGAATCTTTTCTATAGCATCTGCAAATTTAGCAGGAATCTTGAAGAGGCTCAGTGCATAGATAGGCAAATTTTGAAGCGAGGCTTTGAGAAGTTGAAGTTTTCCCACTTGACTTAACAGAGCTCCTTTCCAACCAGCAAGCTTCTTACTAAATCTCTCAACCAACCAAAGCCAAAAGGCTTCAGTAGGTTTAAGACTTAAGGGTAAACCAAGTTAGGTAGCAGGCAAGGAATCCACCCTGTAGCCAAGTATTCTGGCAATTTTGGTTTGTCTATGAATCGGCATGTTGAAAAAGAATAAAGAACTTTTTTGATTATTAATCAGCTGTCCTAAAGCTCTCCCATATTTATTGAGTAGCTATTTCAAAGTTTTACCTTCTGAGATCGAAGCTTTACCCATAAGCATAGTATCATCAACAAATTATTGATGAGAGCAAACTAGGTTACCAGAGGAAGGGTTGAGATTAAGAAGAGATCTATAGTCAACCAACTTTTTCAGATTCCTCCTGAGACTTTTAGCAATAATAGTGAATAAAATGGGAGAAATAGGATCACCCTATCTTAGACCTCTGGTACTTTGGAAAAAAGAATTGGGGGAACCATTAACCATAACCAATATAGAAGCAGAAGACACAAGCTATTCCACCATTTGAAGGACCCTGTTACAAAATCCAAAAGCCTTTAATATTTTAAATAAGAAAATCCAGTCTACTCTGTCATAGGCTTTTGATATGTCAAGCTTTAACAAAAATCCTTCAGTCTTAGATTCCACTGAGGAATGGATATTCTCATGCACAGTGACAATAGAGTCTAGGATTTTTCTACTAGGAATGAAGCCATTCTGTTGAGGAGAAATCAAAGAAGGCAAAAGAGTTAAAAATCTTGAAGTCAAAACCTTAGAGATGATTTTATAGATCGAATTACAAAGGCTTATGGGTCTGAAGTCCTCAAAGTTTATAGCTCCAGGTTTCTTGGGGATAAGAACCAAGAAGGTGGCATTTAATTATTTTAGGAGACTTCTTGATCCAAAAAACTCTTTAACAACATTCACCACATCATCTCCAACAATCTCCCAGAACCATTGGAAGAAAAATAAAGGGAAACCATCTAGACTCGGAGCTTTACTCCTATCAAAGGATAAAATAGCCCGCTGGACTTCCTCCTTGATGGGGATAGCAGACAGCGAAGAGTTATTTTCTTGGTTGATAATTCTCGGTATAGCTTCAACTAATTGATCCTGATCATTTTGGTTAATTTCATCATTCGCAGAAAGAAGATTTTTAAAGAAAGAAACAACATGCTTTCTAATATCCTCCTCCTCCTCATACCTGGTACCATTCACTTCAATTTGAGATATTTTGTTGATTCCTCTATGTTTTGAAGCCGATAGATGAAATTACTTGGTATTTTTGTAACCTGCTGATAACCAAAGAGCTCTAGATCTTTGCCTCCAGAACTCCTCTTCCTTTCCAATAATGTCATGTATCTTAGTGAGAAGCTCATTCTCTCTTTCCTTAGTATCATTCCAATATCCCTCCTTCTGGATTTTATATTGAATCTCTCCCAAATCCGTCTGGAGGTCAGACTTGATCCTAAAGATATTCCGAAAGGACTATCAAAAAAATTTAAAAAATGGGTTTTATAGGTACTCATGCTCAAGAGATCTCGATCGTCCGGTTTTTGAAAAAATAAATTGTTCTTGAAAAAAATACATTTTTTTGAAAAGTACAAGTAGTGTAGTTAACAAAGGCAATTTTTTTGAATATTTTAATCAAAAATCTAAGAAAATGAGAAATGGGTTTTGTAGAGAATGTCGTTCAAAGAAGACCTAGATCGTCATGAATAACTAATTTTTCAACAGCATGCAAGAACCCCTCAAAAATAGAATCTACAATTTTTTTTTTGTTGGGAAAATCGAAATATGGTTTTTATAAATGCTCATTCGCTAAAGGGACCCAGATCATCTGTTTTTTGAAAAAATAAGTTATTCTTGAAAAAAAGGTAAATTTTTTGAATCTTTTTATAAAAAATCTACGAAATGGGTTTTGTAGAAAATGTTGTTTTGAGTAGACCTAGATTGTCCTTTTTTCGAAAAACTAATTTTTCACCAATATGCAAGAACCCCTCAAAAAGAGAATCTATGAAACAATTTTTTTTGGGAAAATCGAAAATATGGGTTTTATAGGTGCTCGAGAGCTAAAAAGACCTAGATTGTCCATTTTTTGAAAAAATAAGTTGTCTTTGAAAAAGATGGATTTTTTTTAAAAGTAGAAGCAGTACATGTAACAAAGGAAATTTTTTTGAATCTTTTTATGAAAAATCTGAGAAATGGGTTTTGTAGAGAATGTTGTTCTTAATAGACCTAAATCTCCTTTTTCTCAAAAAACTATTTTTTCACCAACATTCAAGAACCCCTTCAAAAATAGAATCTACGATTTTTTTATTTTTTTTGGGAAAATCGAAAATATGGGTTTTGTAGGTGCTCGAGAGCTAAAGAGACCTGGATCATCTGATTTTTAAAAAAATAAGTTGTTCTTCAAAAAGCTAGATTTTTTTTGAAAAGTAGAAGCAGTAGAGGTCACAGAGACAAAAATTTTGAATCTTTTTATGAAAAATTTGAGAAATGGGTTTTGTAGAGAATGTCGTTATGAGTAGACCCAGATCATCCTTATTTTGAAAAACTAATTTTTCAACATGCAAGAACCCCTCAAAAATAGAATTTACAAAACATTTTTTTTTGGGAAAATCAAAAATATGGGTTTTGTAGGTGCTCGAGACCTAAAGAGACCCAGATTGTATGTTTTTTGAAAAAATAAGTTCTTCTTCAAAACGATAGATTTTTTTGAAAATAGAAGCAGTAGAGGTAACAGAGACAATTTTTGTGAGTCATTGATCGACTTTGGTGACTACGCTTTTGGATTACACTGTAGTTGAGCATTCTATACGCGTATTTTCTATCACCTTTTAAGAACCTTCATTTTTTACTAAGTTATAACCACATTTAGGAAACCGCTCGTGTTTGAATTTTCGTAGGGCATCAATCAACTTTGGTGAATACAATTGTGAATTGCACTGTAGTTGACCATTATGTACTGGTATTTTCTATCACCTTTCATGAACCTCCATTTTTTGTTGAGATATAGCCGCATTTAGGAAACCATTCATATTTGAGTTTTTGTGGGCCATCAATAAACTTTGGTGACTACGGTTATCGATTGTACTATAGTTTTACATTTTGTATGCATATTTTTAATCGCCTTTCACGAACCTTCATTTTTATCTGAGTTATGGCCGCATTTAGAAATCGCCGTGTTTGAGTTTTCGCCAGCCATCGATCAACTTTTGGTGACTACGATTGTGGATTGCACCGTAGCTATACATTCTATACTAGTATTTTCTACTTCCTTTAGTGAACCTTCATTTTTTGTCAACTTATAGCTGAACTTAGGAAACCACTCGAGTTGGAGTTTTCATGGGCCATCAATCAACTTTGGTGACTACGCTTGTGGCTTACACTGTAGTTATGCATTCTATACATGTATTTTCTATCGCCGTTCGTGAACCTTCCTTTTCTTTTCAGTTATAGCCGCATTTACGAAACCGCTCATGTTTGAGTTTTGTGGGCCATGAATAAAATTTGGTGATTACAATTGTGGATTGTATTGTAGTTGTGCATTATGTATGCATATTTTTAATCGCCTTTAATGAACCTTCATTTTTTGTTGATTTATAGCTACATTAATGAAAACTCTCATGTTTGAGTTTTCATCGGCCATCAATCAACTTTGGTGACGTGGATTGTACTGTAGTTGTCCATTCTGTATGCGTATTTCTATCACCTTTTGCGAACCCTCATTTTTTGTTGAGTTCTAGCCGCATTTAGGAGACCGCTGATGCTTGAGTTTTTGTGGGCCATCGATCAACTTTGGTGACTACGATGTGGATTGTAATGTAGTTCACCATTCTATACTAGTATTTTCTATCGTGTTTCGCGAACCTCCATTTTCTATTGAGATATAGCCGCATTTAGGAAACCATTCATGTTTGAGTTTTTGTGGGCCATCAATCAGCTTTAGTGACTACGGTTATGGATCTTCCTATAGTTGTGCATTTTGTATGCATATTTTTAATCGCCTTTCATGAACCTTCATTTTTTGCTGAGTTATGGCCGCATTTAGGAAATCGCTCGTGTTTGAGTTTTCGTCGGCCATCAATCAACTGTGGTCACTACGATTGTGGATTGTACTGTAGTTGTACATTCTATACATGTATTTTCGATTGCCTTTAGTGAACATTCATTTTTTGTCAACTTATCGTCGAATTTAGGAAACCACTCGAGTTTGAGTTTCCGTGGGCCAGCAATCAACTTTGGTGACTACGCTTGTGGGTTACACTGTAGTTATGCATTCTCTACATGTATTTTCTATCGCCCTTTGTGAACCTTCCTTTTTTGTTAAATTATAGCCGCATTTACGAAACTGCTCATGTTTGAGTTTTTTTGGGCCATTAATAAAATTTGGTGAGTACGATTGTGGATTGTATTGTAGTTGTGCATTATGTATGCATATTTTTAATCGCCTTTCACAAACATTCATTTTTTGTGTATTTATAGCTGCATTAATGAAAACTCTCATGTTTGAGTTTTCGTGGGCCATCAATCAACTTTGGTGACTACGATTGTGGATTGCACTGTAGTTGTCCATTTTGTACACGTATTTTCTATCGCCTTTTGTGAACCTTCATTTTTTGTTGAGTTCTAGCCGCATTTAGGAGACCACTCATGTTTGAGTTTTTGTGGGCCATTGATCAACTTTGGTGACTATGATAGTGGATTGTAATGTAGTTGTGCTTTCTATATGCATATTTTTAATCTCCTTTCACGAATGTTCATTTTTTGTTGAGTTATAGCCGCATTTAGGAAAACACTCGTGTTTTAGTTTTCCTGGGCCATCGATTCACTTTGGTGACTATGATTGTCAATTACATTGTAGTTGTGCCTTCTATACTCGTATTATCTATCACCTTTCGTGAAGCTTCATTTTTTGTTGAGTTACCACTTGTATTTGAGTTTTTGTGGGCCATCAATCAAATTTGGTGACTACGATTGTGAATTGCACTGTAGTTGTCCAATTTGTACGCGTATTTTCTATCACCTTTCACGAACCTTCATTTTTCGTTGAGTTATAGCCACATTAAGGAAACCACTCGTGTTTGAGTTTTCATGGGCCATAGATCAACTTTGGTGTCTACGATTATGGATTGCACTATAGTTGTCCATTATGTACACATATTTTCTATCATCTTTCATCAACCATCATTTTTTCTTGAGTTATAGCTACATTTAGTAAACCACTCATGTTTGAGTTTTTTTGGGCCATCGATCAACTTTGGTGACTACGTTTGTGGATTAGACTATAGTTGTGCATTCTATACGTGTATTTTTTATTGCCTTTCACGAAACTTCATTTTTTGTTCAGTTATAGCTGCATTTACGAAACCTCTAATGATTGAGTTTTTGTTGGCCATCAATCAACTTTGCTGACTACGATTGGAAATTACACTGTAGTTGTCCATTCTATACACGTATTTCCCATCGCCTTTTGAAACTTTTTCATTTTTTTTGAGTTATAGTCGCATTTAGGAAACCGCTCCTACTTGAGTTTCTTTGTGCCATCAATCAACTTTGGTGACTACGATTGTGGATTGTACTATAGTTGTGCATTCTTTACGCATATTTTAAATTTCCTATCACAAACCTTCATTTTTTCTTATGTTATAACCTCATTTAGGAAAACGCTCATGTTTAAGTTTTCATGGGCCATCGATCAACTTTGGTGACTACAATTGTGGGTTACACTGTAGTTGTGCATTCTATACTCGTATTTTCTATCGCCTGTCGCAAACCTTCATTTTTTGTTGAGTTATAGCTACATTTAGGAAACCACTCAAGTTAGAGTTTTTCGTGGGCCATCGATGAACTTTGGTGACTATAATTGTGGATTGCACTCTAGTTGTCCATTATGTACACGTATTTTCCATTGCCTTTCGAGAACCTTCATTTTTTGTTGAGCTATAGCTGCATTTAGGAAACCGCTCAAGTTTGAGTTTTCGTGGGCCATCAATCAACTTTGGTGACTACAATTGTGGATTGCACTGTAGTTGTCCATTTTGTACGGATATTTTTAATCGCTTTTCAAAAGCCTACAAATTTTGTTGAATTATAATCGTATTTATGAAATCACTCATATTTATGTTTTCGTCGATCATCAATCAACTTTGGTGACTATGATATTGGATTGGACTCTTGATGTCCAATTTGTATGAGTATTTTTTATCTCCTTTCACGAACCTTCATTTTTCGTTGAGTTATAGCCGTATTTTAGAAACCGCTTTTGTTTAAGTTTTCGTGGAACATCGATCAACTTTGGTGACTACTATTGTGGATTGCACTGTAGTTGTCTATTTTGTACATGTATTTTCTATTGCCTTTCGAACCTTCATTTTTTGTTGAGTTATGCCACATTTAGGAAACCGCTCATGTTTGAGTTTTCATGGATCATTGATCAACTTTGGCGACTACGCTTGTGGATCACATTGTAGTTGTGCATTCTATACACTTATTTTGTATTTCCTTTCGCAAACCTTCTTTTTTTTTTGAGTTATAGTCGTATTTAGGAAACCGGACATATTTCAGTCTTTTTAGGGCATCAAATAACTTTGGTGACTACGATTCTGGATTGTACTGTAGTTTTTCATTTTTTATGCATATTTTAAATCACCTTTCATGAACCTTGATTTTTTAATGACTTATAGCCATGTATATAGGAAAGCGTTCGTGTTTGAGTTTTCGTGGGCCATGGATCAACTTTGGTGTCTACGATTGTGGTTTGCACTATACTTGTGCATTCTATAAGCACATTTTCTATCACCTTTCATGAACATTCATTTTTCATTGAGTTATAACCGCACTTAGGAAATCGCTCGTGTTTGAGTTTTTGAGGGCCATCGATCAACTTTGGTGACTATGCTTGTAGATAACATTGTAGTTGTGCATTCTATATGCGTATTTTCTATCGCCTTTCACGAACCTTCATTTTTCGATGAGTTATAGCCGCACTTAGGAAATCGCTCGTGTTTCAGTTTTCATGGGTCGTCAATAAACTTTGGTTACTACGATTTTGGATTGCATTGCAGTTGTCCATTCTGTTTGCGTATTTTCTATCACCGTTAATAGACCTTCATTTTTTGTTGAGTTAGAGCCGCATTTAGGAAACCGCTTGAGTTTGAGTTTTCTTGAGCCATCGATCAACTTTTGTGACTACGCTTTTGGACTACACTGTAGTTGTACATTCTATACACGTGTTTTCTATCACTTTTTGTGAACCTTCATTTTTTAGATTGTATTGTACTTCCGCATTCTGTATGCATATTTTTTCATCACCATTGACGAACCTTCATTTTTTGTTGAGTTATAACTGCACTTAGGAAACAGTTTGTGTTTGATTTTTTGTGGGCCATCGATCAACTTTGGTGACTATGATTGTCGATTGCACTGTAGTTTTCCATTCTGTACACGTATTTTCTATTTCCTTTCACCTTCATTTTTTGTTGAGTTATAACCTCATTTAGGAAACCAGTTGCGTTTAAGTTTTCCTTGGTTGTCAATCAACTTTGGTGATTACGATTGTGGATGGCACTCTAGTTGTCCATTCTATAGGTGTATTTTCTATAACCTTTTGCGAACCTTCATTTTTTGTTGAGTTATAGCCACATTTAGGAAACCGCTCATGTTTGAGTTTTTGTGGGCCATCGATCAACTTTGGTGACTATGATTGTGGATTGTACTACAGTTGTGCATTTTGTAAGCATATTTTGAATCAAATTTCACGAACCTTCATTTTTTGTTTAGTTATAGCGGCACTTAGGAAAACGCTCGTGTGCGACTTTTCCTAAGCCATTGATCAACTTTGGTTACTATGATTGTGGATTACACCAGTTGTCCATTCTATAGGCATATATTCTATTCACTTTCGCGAACCTTCATTTTTTGTTTAGTTATAACAGCATTTAGGAAACCACTCATGTTTGAGTTTTTGGGGGCCATCAAGCAACTTTGGTGAGTACAATTATGGATTGTACTTTAGTTGTCCATTTTGTATGTGTATTTTCTATCGCCTTTCGCAAACCTTCATTTTCTTTTGAGGTATAGCTACATTTCAGAAACCGCTCGACTTTGAGTTTTTGTGGGCCATCGATCAACTTTGGTGACTATGCTTGTGGATTACATTGTAGTTGTGCATTCTATACACGTATTTTTTATTGCCTTTCGCTAACTTTCATTTTTCGCTGAGCTATAGCTTCATTAAGGAAACCACTCGTGTTTGAGTTTTCGTGGGCCATCAATTAACTTTGGTGACTACAATTGTGGATTATGCTGTAGTTTTCCATTTTGTATGTGTATTTTCTATCTCCTTTTGCGAACCTTTATTTTTCATTGAATTATACCTGCATTTAGGAAATCGCTCGTGTTTGAATTTTAATGGGCCATCGATCAACTTTTGTGACTACGCTTGTGGATTACATTGTAGTTGTGCAATATATACACGTATTTTCTTTCGCCTTTCGCGAATATTCAGTTTTTGTTGAGTTATAGTTCCACTTAGGTAATCGTTCATGTTTGAGTTTGTGTGGGCCATCGATCAACTTTGGTGACTACGATTGTTGATTACATTGTTGTCCATTTTGTACGCATATTTTCTATTTCCTTTCGTGAACCTTCTTTTTTTTTAAGTGAAAATTTAGTTTTTGGAAAAGAGGATTATCTGGGTCTACTTAGAATGATTCTATTTTTGAAGGGTTCTTGCATGTTGGTGGAAAAATAGTTTTTCAAAAAAGGTACGATCTGGGTCTACTCAAAACAACATTCTCTACAAAACATATTTCTCAGATTTTTCATAAAAAGATTCAAAAAAATTTCCTCTGTTACCTCCACTGCTTCTACTTTTCAAAAAAAAAAAAAAAATCACAAACAAATTATTTTTTCAAAAATCAGAGGATCTAGGTCTATTGAGCACCCAAGTACATATAAAACCCATACTTTTGATTTTCCTAGAAAAAATTATTTTGTAGATTCTATTTTTTAGGGGTTCCTGCATGTTAATGAAATATAGTTTTTCGAAAAAAGGATGATCTAGGTGTACTTAGAATAACATTCTCTACAGAACCCATTTATCCCATTTTTAATAAAAAGATTCAAAAAAATTGCCTCTGTTACTACTGCTTCTACTTTTGAAAAAAATAATTTTTCAAAAAACGGACGATCTGGGTCTCTTTAGCACACGAACACCTATGAAACCCATATTTTCCTTTTTCCAAAAAAATTAGTTTCATAGATTCTATTTTTGAGGGTTTCTTGCATGTTGGTGAAAATTTAGTTTTTCGAAAAAAGGGCAATCTGGGTCTACTCAAAACGACATTCTCTACAAAACCCATTTCTTAGATTTTTCATAAAAAGATTGAATTTTTTTTGTCTCTGTTACCTCTACTAATTCTACTTTTCAAAGAAATCTAGGTCTGCTTAGAACGACATTCTCTACAAAACCCATTTCTTAGATTTTTCATAAAAAAATTGATTTTTTTTTTCTCTATTACCTCTACTAATTCTACTTTTAAAAGAAATCTATCCTTTTCGAGAAAAAATAGTTTTTTCAAAAACTGGACGACCTGGGTCTCTTTAGCACATAGGCACCTATAAAACCCATATTTTTTAATTTCCCATCAAAAATGGTTTCGTAGATTCTATTTTTGAGGGGTTCTTGCTTGTTGGTGAAAAATTAGTTTTTCAAAAAGAGGACAATCTATGTCTACTCAAAATGACTTTCTCTACAAAACCCATTTCTAAGGTTTTTCATCAAAACATTCAAAAAATTTACCTTTGCTTCTACTTTTCAAAAATATCTATCTTTTTCAAAAATAACTTATTTTTGCAAAAAACGGACAATCTGGGTCCCTTTAGCACACAAGCACCTATAAAAACCATATTTTGACTTTCCCAAAAGAATTTTTTTCCTAGATTCTATTTTTGAGGGGTTTTGCATGTTGTTGAAATATTAGTTTTTTGAAAAGAGGACGATCTGGGTCTACTCTGAATGACATTCTCTACAAACCCATTTCTTAGATTTTTCACTAAAAGATTCAAAAAAATTGGCTCTGTTACCTCCACTGCTTCTACTTTATAAAAAAAAAATGTATCTTTTTCAAGCACAACTTATTTCTTGAAAAATCGGACGATCTGGGTCTATTGAACACATGAGTACCTATATAACCCATATTTTCAATTTTCCCAAAAGAAATACACGTCCAGAATGGACAGCTATAGTGCAATCCACAATCGTAGTCAAGTTGATCGATGAACCACAAAAACTCTAACACGAGCAGTTACCTAAATACAACTATAGCCTTACTTAGGAAACCACTTGTGTTTGAGGTTTTGTAGTCCATCGATCAACTTTGGTGACTACGATTGTGGATTGCACTATAGTTGTCCATACTGTACATGTATTTTCTATCGCCTTTCACAAACCTTCATATCTTGTTGAGTTATACCCACATTTAGGAAACTGCTCATGTTTGAGTTTTTGTGGGGCATCGATCAACTTTGGTGACTACAATTGTGGATTGTATTTTAATTGTGTATTATGTACGCATATTTTTAATCGCCTTTCACGAACATTCATTTTTTGTTGAGTTGTAGCCACATTTCCGAAAACGGTCTTGTTTTAGTTTTTGCGAACCTTTATTTTTTGTTGCATTATAGCCACATTTAGGAAACTGCTCCTACTTGAGTTTCTATGCACCTTCAATGAACTTTGGTGACTACAATTGTGGAATGTACTATAGTTGTGCATTCTGTACGCTTACTTTTAATCTCCTTTCAGGAACCTTCATTTTTTCTTGAGTTATAGCCGCATGTAAGAAAATGCTCATGTTTATGTTTTCAAGGGCCAACGATAAACTTGGTGACTACGATTGTGAGTTACACTCTAGTTGTGCATTCTATATGCATATTTTCTATCTCCTTTCATAAACCTTCAATTTTAGTTGAGTTATAGCCGCACTTAGGAAACCACTCGTGTTTGAATTTTTTGTGGGCCATTGATCAACTTTGGTGACTAGAATTTCGGATTGGACTCTAGTTCTTCATTCTGTATATGTATTTTCTATCGCCTTTCACTAACCTTCATTTTTGTTGAGTGATAGCCGCATTTAGGAAACTGCTCGAGTTTGAGTTATCGTGGGTCATCAATCAACTTTGGTGACTACAATTGTGGATTGTACTGTAGTTGACCATTTCGTATGCATATTTTTAATCGCTTTTCAAAAACATACTTTTTTGTTTAGTATAGTGGTTTCCTAAATGTAGCCATAACTCAACAAAAAATGAAGGCTCGCAAAATGTGATAGAAAATAGACATACAAAATGGACAACTACAGTCCAATCCACAATCGTAGTCACTAAAGTTGATTGATGGCCCACAAAAACTCAAACTCGAGAATTTTCCTAAATGCAGCTATAACTCAAAAAAAAATGAAGGTTAGTTAAAGGAGATTAAAAATATCCATACAAAATGCACAACTACATCACCAAAGTTGATTGATGGCCCACGAAAACTCAAAAATGAATGATTTCCTAAATGCAGCTATAACTCAACAAAAAATTAGCGCTCGCAAAAAGCGATAGAAAATACATGTAGAGAATGACAACTACAGTGCAATCCACAATTGTAGTCACGAAAGTTGATCGATGGCCCATGAAAACTAAAACACTGTAAGCGGTTTCCTCAGTGCAGTCTGAACAAAAACAAAAAAATGAAGGTTTGCAAAAGGCGATACAAAGTACATGTATAAGATGTACAACTATAGTGAAATCCATAATCATAGTCACCAAAATTGATTGGACGCCCCCGAAAACTCCAACTCAAGCGTTTTCCTAAATGGGGCTATAACTCAACAAAAATGAAGGTTCGTGGAAAGTGATTCAAAATATGTTTATAGAATGCACAAGTATAGTACAGTCCATAATCGTAGTCAGCAAAGTTTATCGATGGCCCATGAAATCTCAAACACGAGCGTTTTCCTAAATGCTGCTACAACTCAACAAAAAATGAAGGTTCACAAAAGGAGATAGAAAATACGCGTACATAATGGACAACTACAACTCAATCCACAATCGTAGTCACCAAAGTTGATCGATGGCCCATGAAACCTCAAACTCGAGCTATTTCCTAAATGCTTCTATAACTCAACAAAAAATGAAGCTTTGCTAAAGGCGATAGAAAATATGCATATAGAATGGAAAACTATAGTGCAATCTACAATTGTAGTCACCATAGTTGATCGATGGCCAACAAAAACTGAAAAATGAGCAGTTTCCTAAATGCAGTTATAGCTCAACAAAAAATGAAGGTTCGCGCAAGGCGAGAGAAAATAGTTGTATATAATGCAACCCTACAATGTAATCATGAAGCATAGTCACCAAAGTTGATCGATGTCCCACGAAAACTGAAACTCTAGCGATTTCCTAAATGCGGTTATAACTCAACAAAAAATGAAGGTTCATGAAAGGCAATAGAAAATAGAATCTAGGAAACAATGTTTTTTGGGAAAATTGAAAATATGGGTTTTATCGGTGCTATTGAAGAGATTTAGATTGTCTATTTTTTGAAAAGATAAGTTGTTTTTGAAAAATATAGATTTTTTTGAAAAGTAGAAGTAGTATAGGTAACACAGACAATTTTGCTGAAGCTTTTTATGAAAAATATGAGAAATGGGTTTTATAGAGAATGTCGTTCTTAGTAATCCCAAATCGTCTTTTTTTCAAAAAACTAATTTTTCACCAACATGCAAGAACCTCTCAAATATAGAATCTATAAATTAATTTTTTGGGGGGAAACTAAAAATATGGGTTTTATAGGTGCTCGTGTGCTGAAGAGATTCAGATCGTCCTTTTTTTCAAAAAATAAGTTCTTTCTTGAAAAAGATAGATTTTTTTGAAAAGTAGAAACACTAGAGGTAACATAGACAAAAATTTTGAATCTTTTTATGAAAAATCTAAAAAATGGGTTTTGTACAGAATGTCGTTCTAAGTAAATCCAAATCGTCCTGTTTTCAAAAACATAATTTTTCATCAACATGCAAGAACCCCTCAAAAATAGAATCTACAAAACAATTTTTTTTTTGGAAAATTGAAATATAGGTTTTATAGGTGCTCTTGTGCTAAAGAGACCCAGATCATCCATTTTTTGAAAAGTAGAAGCAGTAGAGGTAATAGAGGCAAAAAATTTCAATCTTTTTATGAAAAATCCGACAAATGGATTTCTTAGAGAATGTCATTTTGAGTAGATCCAGATCATCTTTTTTTCGAAAAACTATTTTCTCACCAACATGCAAGAACCCCTCAAAAGTAGAATTGTTCTAAGTAGACCCAAATCATCCTATTTTCGAAAAACTAATTTTTCACTCAACAAAAAAAAGGTTTGTGAAAGGTGATAGAAAATACACGTACAAAATGGACAATTACAATGCAATCCACAATCGTAGTCACCAAAGTTGATCGATGGCGCACAAAAACTGAAACAGGATTTTTCACCAACAAGCAAAAAATATGTGTTTCATAGGTACTCGTGTGCTAAAGAGGCCGAGATCATCAATTTTTTGAAATTATTTCTTCTCGAAAAAGATTGATTGTTTTCAAAGTAGAAGCAATAGAGGTAACTGAGGAAATTTTTTTGAATCTTTTTATGAAAATTTTGAGAAATGGATTTTGTAGAGAATGTTGGTCTTAGTAAACCCAGATCGTTCTTTTTTTGAAAAATAAATTTTTTACCAACAAGCAAAAACCTCTCAAAAATAGAATCTATGAAACAATTTTTGTTGGGAAAATCAAAAATATGGGTTTTATAGATGCTCATTCGTTGAAGAGATTCAGATCGTCCGTTTTTTGAAAAAATAAGTTGTTCTTGAAAAGGATTGATTTTACTGAAAATTAGAAGCAATAGAAGTAACAAAGGCAAATTTTTTGAATCTTTTTATGAAAAATCCAAAAAATGGGTTCTTTTAGAGAATGTCATTTTGAGTAGATCCAAATCGTCCTTTTTTCGAAAAACTATTTTTTCACCAACATGCAAGAACCCTTCAAAAATAGAATCGTTCTAGGTAGACCCAGATCATCGATTTTTCAAAAAACTAATTTTTCACTAAACAAAAAAAGAAGGTTCGCGAAAGGCGATAGAAAATACTCATACAACTTATCAAAAAAATCAATCATTTTAAAGAACAACTTAATTTTTCAAAAAACAGACGATCTGAATCTCTTTAGCAAATGAGCATCTCTAAAACCCATATTTTTTTATTTTCCCAACAAATATTGTTTCTTTGATTCTATTTTTCAGGGGTTCTTACATGTTGGTGAAAAATTAATTTTTCGAAAAAAGGAGGATCTGGGTCTACTCAGATTCACATTATCTACAAATCCATTTTTTAGATTTTTCATAAAAAGATTGAAAAAATTTACCTCTATTACCTGTCCTGCTTCTACTTTTCAAAGAAATCTATCTTTTGCAAGAACAAATAATTTCAAAAAATGGATAGTCTGGGTCACTTTAGCACAAGATCACTTATAAAACCATAATCTGATTTTCCTAAAACAAAAATCATTTGTAGATTTTATTTTTGAGGGGTTTTTTAATGTTGATGAAAATTTTATTTTTCAAAAAAAGAACGATCTGGGTCTACTAAGAACGACATTCTCTACAAAATCCATTTCTCAGATTTTTCATAAAAAGATTCAAAAAATTTGCCTCTATTACCTCTATTGCTTCTACTTTGAAAAAAATCTATCTTTTTCAAGAACAAATAATTTTAAAAAATGGATGATATGGGCCTCTTTAGCACACGAGTAACTATGAAACCTATATTTTTTATTTTCCCAAAAAAAATTGTTTTGTAGATTCTATTTTTGAGGGGTTCTTGCATGTTCGCGAAAGGCAATAGATAATACATGTATAGAATGGACAACTATAGTGCAATCAACAATCATAGTGACCAAAGTTGATCAATGGCCCACAAAAACTCAAACACAAGCGGTTTCCTAAATATGGCTATAAGTCAGAAAAAATGAAGGTTCATGAAATGCGATAGAAAATACACGTATAGAATGCCCAACTATAGTGTAATCCACAAGCGTAGTCACCAAAGTTGATCGATGGCCCATTAATCAACTTTGGTGACTACGATTGTGGATTGACTGTACTTGTGCATTTTGTACACATATTTTTAATCGCCTTTCGCTAACCTTCGTTTTTATTGAGTTATAGCCGCATTTAGGAAAACGCTCGTGTTTGAGTTTAGGTGGGCCATCAATCAACTTTGGTGACTACGATTGTGGATTACACTATAGTTGTGCATTTCTATACACGTATTTTCTATCACCTTTCGCAAACATTCATTTTTTCATCGAGTTATAGATGTATTTATGAAACCGCTTGTATTTGAGTTCTCGTGGGTCATCGATCAACTTTCGTGACTATGACTTTGGATTACACTGTATTTGTGCATTCTATATGTGTATTTTCTATTGCCTTTCGTGAACCTTCATTTTTTCATTGAGTTACAACCGCACTTATGAGACTGCTCGTGTTTGAATTTTCGTGGGCCACCGATCAACTTTGGTGATTATGCTTGTGGATTAAATGTTAGTCATGCATTCTATATTCTTATTTTCTATTTCCTTTTGTGATCCTTTATTTTCTTGTTGAGTTATAGCCGCATTTACGAGACCGCTCATGGTTGAGTTTTTTGGGGCCATCGATCAACTTTGGTGACAAAGATTGTCGATTGTATTTTAGTTGTGAATTTTGTACGCGTAGTTTTTGTCGCTTTTCATGAATATTCATTTTTCATTGAGTTATAGCCGCATTTAGCAAACCACTAGAGTTTGATATTTCATGGGCCATCGATCAACTTTGGTGACTACGATCGTAAACAGCTCATGTCTGAGTTTTTGTGGGCCATCAATCAATTTTGGTGTCTATGATAGTCCATTGTACTATAGTTTAGTGGGCCATCGATCAACTTTCATGACTATGATTGTGGATTATACTGTAGTTGTGCATTCTATACGCGTATTTTCTATCGCCTATCACAAAACTTCATTTTTCATTTAGTTATAGCTGCACTTAGGAAACCGCTCGTGTTTGAGTTTTCTTGGGCGATCGATCAAGTTTCTGACTATGATTGTGGATTGCACTGCATTTTCCCATTTTGTACGCGTATTTTCTATCCGCTTTTGCAAATTTTATTTTTTGTTGAGTTATAGCCGTATTTAGCAAACTGCTTGAGTTTGAGTTTGCGTGGGCCATCGATCCACTTTGACGACTACGCTTGTGGATTACACTATAGTTGTGTATTCTATACGTGTATTTTCTATTGCCTTCAAGGAATCTTCATTTTTTGTTCAGTTATAGCTGCATTTACGAAGCCCTCCTATTTGAGTTTTCATGGGCCATCGACAACTTTGGTGACTACAATTGTTGATTGCACTGTAGTTGTCCATTTTGTATGTGTATGTTCTTTCGCCTTTCGCAAACCTTCATTTTTTGTTGACTTACAACCACATTTAGGAAACCGCTCATGTTTGAATTTTTGTGGGGCATTGATCAATTTTGGTGATTACGGTTGTGGATTACACTATAGTTGTGCATTCTATATGGCTATTTTCTATCGCCTTTCGTGAACCTTCACTTTTTGTTGAGTTATAGCCACATTTAGGAAACTGCTCATTCTTCTATTTTTGTGGGCTATCTATCAACTTTGGTGACTACGATTGTGTATTGTACTGTAGTTTTCCATTTTGTACACATATTTTTAATCTCCTTTCATGAACCTTTATTTTTAGTTCAGTTATAGTCGCATTTAGTAAAACGCTCATGTTTGAATTTTCATCGGCCATCTATCAACTTTTGTGACTACACTTGTGGATTACACTATAGTTGTGCATTCTATACGCATATTTTCTATAGCCTTTAGCTAACTTTTTCGTTCAGTGATAGCTACATTTAGGAAACCGCTCGTGTTTGAGTTTTTATGGGCCATCGATCAACTTTGGTGACTACGATTATGGATTGCACTGTAGTTGTCCATTACGTACACATATTTTCTATCACATTTCAAGAATCTTCATTTTTTGTTGAGTTATAGCCGCCTTTAGGAAAACACTCATGTTTGACGTTTCTTGGCCCATCGATAAACTTTGGTTACTATGATTGTAGATTGAATTGTAGTTGTCTATTATGTACGCGTATTTTCTATCGCCTTTCGCGAACCTTCCTTTTACTTTTGAGGGATAGCCACATTTATGAAATCGCTCGTGTTTGTGTTTTCGTGGACCATTGATCATATTTGGTGACTACGATTGCACATTGTACTGTAGTTGTGCATTTTGTACACATATTTTTAATCACCTTTTATGAACCTTTATTTTTTTTCTTGAGTTATAGCCGCCTTTAGAAAGAGCGTTCGTGTTTGAGTTTTAGTGGGCCATCAATCAACTTTGGTGAGTACGATTGAGGATTGTACTCTAGTTTTGCATTTATTATGCTTATTTTTAATTGCTAATAAAGAACCTTTATTTATTCTTGAGTTATAGCCGCATTTAGGAAAATGCTTGTGTTTGAGTTTTTTGTGGGCCATCGATCAACTGTGGTGACTACGTTTGTGGATTGCACTGTAGTTGTCCATTTTGTATGCATATTTTCTATCGCCTGTCGTGAACCTTCATCTTTTGTTGTATTATAGCTGCATTTAGGAAACTGCTCATGTTTGAGTTTTCATGTGGTTCAACTTTGGTGACTATGATTGTGGATTGCATTGTAGTTTTGCATTACGAATGCTAATTTTCTATCACCTTTAGCTAACCTTCATTTTTTGTTGAGTTAGAGATGCATTTAGGAAAATGCTTGGGTTTCAATTTTTTTGGGCCATGGATCAACTTTGGTGACTACGAGAGTGGATTACACTATAGTTGTGCATTCTATACGTTTATATTCTATAACCTTTCACAAACCTTCAATTATCATTGAGTTATAGACGCACTTAGGATACCGCTCGTGTTTGAGTTTTTGTGGACCATCGATCAACTTTGGTGATTACGATTGTGGATTAAACTATTGTTGTGCATTATGAATGGTAATTTTATATCTCCTTTCATGAACCTTCATTTTTCGTTGAGTTATAGGTGCACTTAAGAAACCCCTCGTGTTTGAGTTTTCGTGAGCCATTGATCAATTTTTGTGACTACGATTATGGATTACACTGTAGTAGTCCATTATGAACGCTAATTTTTTAACGCCTTTCGCGAACCTTCATTTTTTGTTATAGCAGTATTTAGTAAAATACTTGTGTTTGAGTTTTCATTTGCCACCTATCAACTTGGTGACTACGATTATTGATTACACTGTACTTATTCATTCTATACGTGTATTTTCTATCACCTTTGGTGAACCTTCATTTTTTGTTGATTTATAGCCGTACTTAGGAATCCGCTCGTGTTTGAGTTTTCATGGGCCATCGATCAACTTTGGTGACTATGACTGTGGATTGCACTATAGTCCATTCTACACGCGTATTTTCTATCGACTTTCGTGAACCATCCCTTTTTGTTAAGTTATAGCCGTATTTAGGAAATCCCTTGAGTTTGAGTTTTCGTGGGCCATCGATCAACTTTGGTGACTACGCTTATGGATTGCAATGTAGTTTTCCATTTTATACATGTATTTTGTATTTCCTTGCCGCATTTTGGAAAATGCTCGTGTTTGAGTTTTCTTGGGCCATCGATCAACTTTGGTGCCTACAATTGTGGATTGAACAGTAGTTGTACATTCTTTACACGTATTTTCTAATGGCTTTTGGGAAGCTTTATTTTTTGTTAAGTTATAGCTGCAGTTAGGAAACCTCAAACATGAATGGTTTGCAAAGTGCAGCTATAACTCAACGAAAATTAAGGTTGCGAAAGGTGATAGAAAATACACGTATACAATGCACAACTACAGTGCTATCCATAATCATAGTTACCAATGTTGATTGATGGCCTATGAAAACTCAAACACGAGTATTCTTGTAAATGCGGCTATAACTCGACAGAAAATGAAGATTCGTGAATGGCAATTAAAATTATGTGTACGAAATACACAACTACAATACAATCCACAACCATAGTCACCAAAGTTGATCGATGGCCAAGACAAACTCAAACATGATCGGTTTCTTAAATGCAGCTATAACAAAACAAAAAATGAAGGTTCACGATAGGTAATAGAAAATACATGTACAGAATGCACAACTATAGTGTAATCCACAAACGTAGTCACCAAAGTTGATCAATGGCCCACAAAATCTCAAACTGAATGGTTTCCTAAATGCAGTTATAACTCGACGAAAAATTAAGGTTCGTGAAAGGCGATAGAAAATACACGTATAGAATGCACAATTAAAAGGTAATCCACAAGTGCATTCACCAAATTTGATCAATAGTGTGATCCACAATCGTAGTCACCAAAATTGATAAATGGCCCAAAAACACTAAAACATGAGCTATTTCAAAAATGCGGCTATAACTCAACAAAAATTTAAGGTTCACAAAAGGCAATAGAAAATATGCATATAGAATGCACAACTACAGTGTAATCCACAACTGTAGTCACCAAAGTTGATTGATGGCAAACGAAAAATTAAACACGA
This sequence comes from Sequoia sempervirens, assembly GCA_007258455.2. Taxonomy (NCBI): domain Eukaryota; kingdom Viridiplantae; phylum Streptophyta; class Pinopsida; order Cupressales; family Cupressaceae; genus Sequoia; species Sequoia sempervirens. The sequence goes on along the minus strand of VDFB02341130.1, from coordinate 6,299 downwards.
GCGGTTTCCTAAACGCGGCTATAACTTAAGAAAAAATTAATGTTTGCAAATTTCAATAAAAAATATGCATATACAATGCACAACTACAATGTAATCCATAATCGTAGTCACCAAAGTTGATTGATGGCTCTAGAAAACTCAAACACGAGCGATTTCATAAATGTGGCTATAACTCAACAAAAAATGAAGCTTCAGGAAACTCGATAGAAATTCTGCGTACAGAATGAAAAACTAGAGTGCAATCCACAATTGTTGTCACCAAAGTTGATCAATGGCCCACGAAAACTCAAACACGAGCGGTTTCCTAAATGCGGCTATAACTCAACAAAAAATGAAGGTTCACAAAAAGGCGATAGAAAATAAGTGTAAAAAATGGACAACTACACTGTAATCCACAATCATAGTCACCAAAGTTGATTGATGGCGCAAGAAAACTCAAACACGAGCGGTTTCCTAAATGTGGCTATAAATCAAAAAAACATGAAGGAAGCAAATGGCGATTGAAAATATGCATAGAGAATGCCCAACAGTGCAATCAACAATCGTAGTCACCAAACTTGATCTATGGCCCACAAAAACTCAAACAAGAGCGGTTTCCTAAATGTGGCCATAACTCAACAAAAAAATAAGGTTCAGGAAAGGTGATAGAAAATACATGTACAAAATGAACAAGTACACTGCAATCCACAATCATTGTCATCAAAGTTGATCGATGGCCCACGAAACTCAAATGGACGATCTAGGTTCTTTTTGAAAAACAAATATTTTTTCAAAAAATGGACGATCTAGGGCACATGGGCAACTATAAAACCCATATTTTTTATTTTCCCAAAAAAAAAAGTTTCCTAGATTCTATTTTTGAGGGGTTCTTGCATGTTGGTGAAAATTAGTTTTTCGAAAAGAGGACGATTTGGGTTTTCTGAGAATGACATTTTCTACAAAACTCATTTCTCAAATTTTTCATAATAAAATTCAAAAAATTTGCTTATGTTACGTCTACTGCTTCTAATTTAAAAAAAAACTATCTTTTTCAACAACAAATAATTTCAAACAACGGACGATCTAGGTCTCTTTAGCACATGAGCACCTATAAAACCTATATTTTCGATTTTCCCCCAAAAAAATTGTTTCATAGATTCTATTTTTGAGCGGTTCTTGCATGTTGGCGAAAAATTAGGTTTTCGAAAAAGGGACAATCTGGGTCTACTCAAACTGACATTCTCTACAAAACCCATTTTCTCATATTTTTCATAAAAAGATGCTAAAAATTTGCCTTTGTTACCTCTACTGCTTTCACATTTCAAAAAAATTATCTTTTCTTAAAAAAGTAATTTCGAAAAATAGACAATTTGGGCCTGTTTAGCACACGAGCACCTATATAAGCCATATTTTTTATTTTCCCCAAAAAAAATTGTTTAGTAGATTCTATTTTAGAGGGGTTCTTGCATGTTGGTGAAAAATTACTTTTTCAAAAAAGGACGATTTGGATTTACTCAGAATGACATTCTCTACAAAATCCATTTCTTAGATTTTTCATAAAAAGATTCAAAAGATTAAAAAAATACTTCTACTTATAGAAAAAATCTATCTTTTTCAAGAACAACTTATTTTTTCAAAATACAGACGATCTGAATCTCTTTAGCACACAAGCACCTATAAAATATTTTTTGATTTTCCAAAAAAAATTTGTTTCATAGATTCTATTTTTGAGGAGTACTTGCATGCTGATGAAACATTATTTTTTCAAAAAAACGACGATCTGGGTCTACTCAGAATGACATTCTCTAGAAAACCTATTTATCAGATTTTTCATAAAAAGATTTAAAAAATTTGCTTCTATTACCTCTATTGCTTCTACTTCTCAAAAAAATCTATCATTTTCAAAAACAACTTAGTTTTTGAAAAAAACGGATGATCTGGGTCTCTTTAGCATACGAGCACCTATAAAACCCATATTTTGATTTTCCCAAAAAAAAAAATCTTTCATGGATTCTATTTTTTGAGGGGTTCTTAAATGTTCGTGAAATATTAGTTTTTCGAAAAAAGGACGATTTGGGTCTACTTAGAACAACATTCTCTACAAAACCCATTTCTCTAATTTTTCATAAAAAGATTCAAAAAGTTTGCCTTTGTTACTTACTGCTTCTACTTTTCCAAAAAAAAATAAAAAATTCGACAACTTCTTTTATCAAAAAATGGACAATTAGGTCTCTTGAGCACACGAGCACCTATAAAACCCATATTTCTATTTTCGCAAAAAAATTGTTCGGTGAATTCTCTACAAAACCCATTTCTAATAATTTTCATAAAAAGATTGAAAAAATTTGTCTTTGTTACCTTTATTGCTTCTACTTTTTTCAAAAAATGATTTTTTTCAAGAAGTACTTAGTTTTTCAAAAAAGAGACGATCTAAATCTGTTAAGCACATGAGCACCTATAAAACCCATATCTTTTATTTTCCCAAAAAAAAATTGTTTCGTAGATTCTATTTTTGGGGGGTTCTTGTATGTTGGTGAAAAATTAGTTTTTTTGAAAAAAGGACAATCTGGAATTACTTAGAACGACATTCTCTACAAAACCCATTTCTCATATTTTTCAGAAAAAGATTCAAAAAAATTGCCTTTGTTACCTGTACTGATTCTACTTTTGAAAAATATCTATCTTTTTCAAAAACAACATATTTTTTTGAAAAGAGGATGACCTGGGTCTATTCAAAATGACATTCTCTACAAAACACATTTCTTAGATTTTTCATAAAAAGACTCAAAAAATTTGCCTCTATTACCTCCACTACTTCTACTTTTAAAAAAAAAACTATGTTTTTCAAAAATAACTTTTTTTTAAAAAAAATGGATGATCAGGGTCTCTTTACCTCTCGAGCACCTATAAAACCCATATTTTTGATTTTCCCAAATAAAATTGTTAAGTAGATTTGATTTTTGAGGGGTTCTTGCATGTTCATGAAAAATTAGTTTTCTGAAAATAGGACGATCTAGCTCTACTCAGAACGACATTCTCTAGAAAACCCATTTCTTAGATGTTTTCATGAAAAGATTCAAAAAAATTACCTCTGTTACCTATACTACATCTACTTTTTTAAAAAAACTAGGTTTTCAAGAATAACTTATTTTTTTTAAAAATGGACGATCTGGGTCTCTTCAGTACACAAGCACCTATATAAACCATATTTTGGTTTTTCCAAAAAAACTTGTTTCGTAGATTCTATTTTTGAGGGGTTCTTGCATGTTGTTGAAAAATTAGTTTTCGAAAAAAGGATGATCTAGGTCTTCTCAGAACGACATGCTCTACAAAACACATCTCTCAGATTTTTCATAAAAATATACAAAAACTTGCCTTTGTTACCTCCATAGCTTCTACTTTTCAAAAAAATCTATCTTTTTCAAGAACAAACTATTTTTTAAAAAACTGGATAATATGGGTCTTTTGAGCACACAAGTACCTATAAAACCCATATTTTCAATTTTCCCAAAAAAAAAAGCTTAGTAGATTCCATTTTTGAGGGATTCTTGCATGTTGGTGAAATATTAGGTTTTTGAAAAAAGGATGATTTGGGTTTACTTAGAATGACATTGTCTACAAAACCCATTTATCCCATTTTTCATAAAAAGATTCAAACAAATTTCCTATGTTACGTCTACTACTTCTACTTTTCACAAAAATCTATCGTTTTCAAAAACTTATTTTTTCAAAAAATGAACGATCTGGGTCTCTTTAGCACATAGGCACCTATAAAACCCATATTTTTTATTTTCCCAAAAGAAAAAAAATTCTAGATTCTATTTTTGAGGGGCTCTTGCATGGTGGTGAAAAATTAGTTTTTCGAAAAAAAGGACGACCTGGGTCTTCTTAGAATGACATTCTCTACAAAACCTATTTCTCAAAATTTTCATAACTTTATTCAAAAATATTGCCTCTGTTACCTCTACTGCTTCTACTTTTAAAAGATATCTATTTTTTGAAGAACAAATATTTTTACAAAAAACGGACGAACAGGGTCTCTTGAGCACAATCGTAGTCACCAAAGTTGATCGATGGCTAAAGAAAACTCAAACACGAGTAGTTTCCTAAGTGCGGCTATAACTCAATGAAAAATGAATGTTCTCGAATGGCGATTCAACATACGCGTATAGAATGCACAACTACAGTGTAATCCATAATTGTAGTCACCAAAGTTGATCAATGGCCCACGAAAACTCAAATACAAGAGTTTTCCTAAATGCAACTATAACTCAACAAAAAATGAAGTTTCATGAAAGGAAGTTAAAAATATGCCTAAGGAATGTACAACTACATTACAATCCACAATTATAGTTACCAAAGTTGATCGATGGCCCAAAAAAACTCAAACACAAGTCTTTTTCTAAACGCCACTATAAGTCAACAAAAAATGAAGAATTGTGAAAGGTGATTAAAAATATGTGTATATAATGCACAACTAAAGTACAATCCATAATAGTAGTCACAAAAGTTGATTGATGCCGTACAAAAACTCAAACATGAGTGGTATGCTAATATCGGCCATAAGTCAACAAAAAATGAAGGTTTGTGAAAGGTGATAGAAAATACGTGTACATATATTGTAGTCACCAAAGTTGATCGATGGCCATGAAAACTCAAACACGAGCGTTTTCCTAAACGTGGCGTTAAGTCAACAAAAAATGAAGGTTTGTGAAAAGGGATTAAAAATATACGTAAAAAATGCAAAACTATAGTACAATCCACAATTGTAGTCACCAAAGTTGATTGATGACCCAATAAAACTCAAACATGAGCAGTTTGCTAAATGTGGCTATAATTGAAGAAAAAATGAAGGTTCGCGAAAGGTAATAGAAAATACATATATAGAATGCAAAACTACAGTATAATCCAAAAGCGTAGTCACCAAAGTTGATAGATGGCTGACAAAAACTAAAACACGAGCGGTTTCTTAAATGCGGCTATAGCTCAACAAAAAATGAAGGTTCGCTAGAAAGGTGATAGAAAATACGTGTACAAAATGGACAACTACAGTGCAATCCACAATCGTACTCACCAAAGTTGATGAATGGCCCACAAAAACTCAAACACAAGATGGACAACTACAGTGCAATCCACAATCGTAGTCACTAAAGTTGATTGATGGCCTCCAAAAACTCAAACATGAGCGGTTTCGCAAATGCGGCTATAACTCAACAAAAAAAGTAAGGTTCGCGGAACACAATAGAAAATATATGTATAGAATGTATAACTATAGTGTAATCCAAAATCTTAGTCACCAAAGTTGATCAATAGCCCACAAAATCTCAAACGTGTGGTTTTCTACATGCGGCTATAACTAAAAAAAAGATAAATGTTCGCGAAAGGTGATAGAAAATACACGCACAAAATGCACAACTATAATGTAATCCACAAGAGTAGTCACCAAAGTTGATCGATGGCCAATGAAAACTCAAACTTGAGCAATTTCCTAAATGAGGTTATAACTCAACAAAAAATGAAGGTTCACAAAAAGCGATAGAAAATACATATAGAGAATGGACAACTACAGTGCATTCCATAATCGAAGTCACCAAAGTTGATCTTTGGCCCACGAAAACTCAAACATAAGCGGTTTCCTAAGTGCAGCTATAACTAAAAAAAAATGAAGGTTCGCGAAAGGTGATAGAAAATACAGGTATAGAATGCACAAATACAATGTAATCCATAATCGTATTCACAAAATTTGATCAATGGCCCATAATTTGATCAATGCACAACTACAGAGTAATCCACAATCGTATTCACAAAATTTGATCAATGGCTATAACTCAAATACTAGCATTTTCCTAAATGCGGCTATAACTCAAGAAAAAATGAAGTTTCATAAAATGCGATTAAAAATATGCATAACTAATGCACAACTACAGTACAATCCACAATCATAGTGACAAAGTTGATTGGTGGCCCATGAAAACTCAAACTCGAGCGGTTTCGTACATGTGGTATAACTAATGAAAAAATGAAGTTTCATGAAAGGCGATAGAAAATACAAGTAGAGAATGGACTACTACACTGCAATCCACAATCGTAGTCACCATAGTTTGATCCTAAGTGCAATATCATAAGTGTGGTTTCAACGAAAAAATGAAGTTTCGTGAAAGGCGATAGAAAATACGCGTATAGAATGTGCAACTACAGTGTAATCCACAATCGTAGTCAACAAAGTTGATTAATGGCCCACGAAATCTCAAACACGACCGGTATCCTAAGTGCGGTTACAACTCAATGAAAAATGAAAGTTCACGAAAGGCAATAGAAAA